>JAUZNJ010010608.1:0-43710 GCA_034780135.1 Jordanella pulchra
TAGAAACAAGTTTTATACATACCCCCAATACCTGGTCATGACTCTTTTTGCAGGACTCGGCCTTTGGTTTCACGGACATGTTCAGGAAGTCCAGGTAACTTTAACAGCTTCCTGCACCTCATCTTTGTTGTTGGTTGTGCTGAAAAACTGGTGGACCAACACTGGGAGATGACATGGGACCCCATATTGGAAGCTCACATCCTTTAGCAGCACAGCTTCAAATTAATGCCAGGGACAGTTCAAACCGGTCCTCTCTAACCTCATTTTCTGAGGCTTTAGCAGGAAGGCTCTGTCTAATATAACAATTGGCAGTCTGACATCGCCCCCTTGTGGTGACAGCTGTGAAATTATACATTTCAAAAATGATGATAATATCAAACAAAATGTATAAAGTTTGTAGACAAGAAGTAAATCTAATAAAAACATTTTATTTTAAGCACCTTTCAGGATACTGAAGGACACTACAACAAACAATCAAACGACACAATATCACTCAATATGCACAGTGGGGGGGGTTGAAAGAGGAGAATCAAACGGATTCTCTTCTTTGAAAGCAAACAGGAGAATCTTGAACTGGATCCTGAAGCCAGTGAATCTATTTTAAACACTGGGGTAATGTGATGGAAAGAAGGGGTTTTGGTTAAAAAAAAAGCTGCTGAATTCTGGACCAACTGAAGCTTATGAAGAGATTTCTGTGGAAGGCCAAAAGGAGAGTTGTAATAATCAATGCGGGAGATGACAAGGCTACAGACCAGAGCAGGAGCAGAGTGCAGGTAAAGGATGACACCCAGACTCTTGGTCTGAGAGGGAGAGACTGTGGAACTATTGACTGGAAGAGAGAAACTGAGCGATTTGGTTTTTTCTGTTTCTGTTTTGTTGCAACTGGGCTTCAGGAAGTTAGAGGTGAGGGATGAGGGAGGGAGTTTGGAGTTAGGTGCCCCAGATAAATGTCCTCTGCATAACAATGAAAATTTATATGGAATTTCCAAAAGATGTTACCAAGAGCAAGAAGGTAGATGATAAAAAGAAAGGACCCAAGGATAGATCTGTGAGGCACACCAGCTGTTGCAGGGGATAAATGTTAGTAAAGGGATTTAAGGGCAATTTAGAACAACTTATTCGGAGATCAGATTTTTTTTTTTGCAGTGTGAATCATCTAATTATGGGAATATGCTTTGATTTAAGCCATCCTATCAACTTTAAATAAACGTTTTCTTCTCTTTACAGGATTTTCTCGATGGACTTCCCTGCATATTCTTCTCTGTTAATTTTCCTATCACCACCGACCAACATGTGTTCCCATATCATGATGCTGCCATCGCCATAGCTTTCCACAAGGGCTTGCTTTATTAAGAGGGTTGGGATGACTTCTCTTTCACTTTTTGCTGAGTCAGGATGTTATTATTGGCTTAAACCAAACCCGAGGCCTTTAGAGATTTATAGCCATTAGTTGCACAAAGATGGACCCCATATGTTGAGTTCAGTGGTGTCTGAGTAAAGTGGAGACCCCCTCGAATCAGTGTAAAACTAAACAAACTTAATGGGATAAATCTGAGTCATTCAAACACAGGTTGAAGCGGTTTGTTTCAGTCGTTCTTAACAGGGCTGCCTTTAAAACCCACTATGAACCCGTCTCAAACTCTAATAATGACAAACAAGAATCCCAGGCCCTGCTTGTTCATGTTTTAAGAATAATGTGCCATTCTTTTTTGGAAAACATCTTCAAGTCCTTTAAGCACAGGAACAAGGAAATTAGAGGATTACTACAGTTGTGTGTTCAAGGTTGTTTCCACGTCTTTCTGCCTGCAGTGATTTTCACCAGTTACACCCAAAGAATCCTTCATCCATTTTTATTAGTGTTGTATTTATGTTCTCTGCAACTTTTAAAACTGTTGTTCTTTTTAAGCCTGAAAATAATCTTCAGAGATCTGTATCATGTGGTCGAATCAGGACTAATCACCCGTATTCTGCTGCTTCTCCACCAGAGTCAGAGCCTCTACACCAGTGGGAGAAAGACAGGTTCATCCTGGAGGCTGCTGCTGCACAGTAACCATGACAACAATGGCCAGACACACCTGGATGGATCAGTTCATCGAGGAAGGAAAGACAGGAAACAAATGAGCTGCCTTAAGTTCAGGAGGTATTACGAGTTGTGCAGAGACTTTTACATATCGCAGTAAATCAAACTACAATATCCTTTAAATCACAAACCTGCCACCTGTTGAGTTATTTTAATTTCAAATGAGTTCATTTTACTGCCAGAATTTAACATTGGGATAAATAAAAAAAAAATTACAGTGGATCATTTAATTTGTCCATATGAAGAACTAAGACCAGAATGACTTATGTCATTTATTTTAAAACAATTTAAGAGAAAATTACAAATCTGTAAATTACTCTATATACAAAAACATACATTCTTCAACATTTCTGCACAGTTCACATCGTCAATGTGTTCACTGCCGAGGTTTACAGTCACAGCTGCTTAGATTTCTACCTTTTTGGCTCACTCCATCTTAAATTAAGTTCATGTACAGATTTTTCTCCCCCATAAAAAAGGCACAGAAGACACCCTTATGTACAACATTTAATGCTGAACCTAAAATGAACAGATGTTATGGAGCAGAACCCATAAATACCTTTTGCCTTTGGCAGCGAGTGATCAGCTCAATCACAAGATTTTACATATGGAACCAGGTTTTTTTTCCTCCTTTACTTACTAAGGCTCATCAATAAATACAAGCACTGGAAACGAAAAGCAAAACGTTGCACAAATGTCAAGTTTTCCAGGAACGTAACAAAACGTTGCAACCAGATTGCAACAGCTACAATAAAATGTTTTTAGCCTCAAAATGGCAGGCATTTAAAAAAAATAAAAGATTTTCCTATGGTGTTGGTAGCTATAAAATGTTCCCAACTTCACGGACCAGCCATTTGTTCTGCTTTTTTAATAATCTTCCATAAAGAGATTTTCTTCAGGCGGCCATGTTGGGTTTAAAGGAGGAGCTACACGTCTATCAGCACCAGCTTAAAATGGAATGACTGTTAAAAACAAAGATGGTATTTCCCCATTTCCTGAGATCAACTGAAGCAGCATCAGAAAACGTCGAGCACCAATGAGGCTCCAGCGACGATGGATCAGCTTTAAATAGAAGCCAAGTGTTCAGGCTTCTTCATTCTAGTCAGAACTTATTGATGCAGCTGCTGTTGCTAAAGACCACATTTAATACTTAAAAAAAAAGAAAGAAAGGGAATTAAAAGTCATCCCAGATCTGATGGTAATCACCAGTTCCTTGTCTGGTCTCCATTTCGGCTGCCAGAAGTCAGAGCTTAGTGTTAAAACGTCGGTCCGTTCCTCCGCGTTGCGTTCAGCCCCGCGTTGCTGAGAGTCGGACGTAACTCTGAAATGTCCTGAAGAGAGGTAGTGTGTCCTGCTGCTGGATGCTGCTCAGGGATTGGCTGACTTCTCTGTGCTGCTGGGCGGGGTCAGTAGCTTTCCCACGGCAACAGGTGACAGCTGACATTCAGGGCTGGCAACTTGACGCTCCTGAGCTTTTCTCTGCAGGATGAAGAAATGTACCGTGAATGTTCACACTGCAGACGCTTCAAAACAAACAAAAATAACCCACTAGATACGAACCTGATGTAGTAAAACATTTGGAAATGACAAAAATACTTTTCATAACGGAGTCTTTGGGGAACAATGAGGAGAAGAAAATTGGAAGAGGAATATTTTCCTCATCTTCCTCACTAACAGACATCAGCTGACTGCATGTTGTTTGTCAACGTCTGTGGGCCTAAATGCTCTAAAGTGAACTTTTTATTCAACGGTTCAACCTTACTGACCCCCCCCATTTAAGTCGAGTCAAATATGAGCAAAATAATCTGCACGAGTCGAACTCTAGTTTATATAGATTTTGAGTTAAAGAAAACGGGCACGCCACCACTTTAATTAAAGGAAGACATCTAATCATTTATATCCACCAGGGTGCCAGAATAAAAACATAATGACGACAAGAACTAGTGAAACTTTTCAAAAAGTGAATAAATCCACATCTCTCCTCACCAGCAGGTCCAGGTAGGCTACATGTGTCTGGATGTTGTGTCTGTCATCAGCTTTGACTTTAGGAAAGTTCTTGAGTTGGGGTTTGGGTTCAGAGCGAAGAGTCTCCATGAAGGGACTCATCCACTGGTAACAGGGGACCACGCTCTCCCAGGTCAGTCCTGCAACACAGAGCTAAGCTCAGCAACCAGCAGCAGACCCGGTTTATTCAAAGACAGGAGGGAACAAGAAGGCCTACCTGAGACCTTATGAACAACGTCAAAGGTAGAGAAGTGGCAGAAAGCTGCAGCAGCGAGAACGCTGTAGCTGTAGTCCAGTGAACCGATGTCCATCATACACAAATCCAACAGCTGCAGGAGAAAAGGTCAAAAGTCACACATGTTCTAACAGGGATCATTCAGAGGAGCAGACTTCTACTCTGATACCTGTGTGATCTGGATATACGTTTCCTGAGAAAACTGAGGCTCTAGGAAGTTCTCTCCATCTTTCTGGGCTTCCACCTGAACGTACAGCTTCAGCCAGGAGATGGGGGTCTCTGGACACAGGTTCCAGTCCAACGCCTGCAGGAAGAGATTTATGTCAGAGAAGGAATCAAACAGGATAGTCTCCGTCCAGGAGGTGAAAGAAAAGAGGACGTACGGTTAATATGTGAAGCTCCGTGCGCTGGATGTCCCACACGTCACAGGCGCCGTCTGTGACGTAGGCAAACTCATACATTTTAGGAGGATAAATTTCCTTTAAAAAAAAAGAAAAAAGGAGGGAAAGCAACCGTTTAGCAAGAACCACGTGCAAAGACAACCCATGACGCCACAAAGAAAGCTCAGGAAATAAACACCTACTTCTATCTTGGAAGCGATGAAGAGGGCCGAGATGCCGATGAGCTGCAGGTAATCTTTGTCGACGTTCTGCTGGGTCAGCATGAAGCGGTCGAAGTAGTCCTGGGCCAGGTAAGCCGTCTGCCTGTGGAGGCTGTAGACCTCGCTCACCTGCACAAACACCAACACTTTAAAGAGATGCTGCTGGGATCCCGCCTCTTTTGTTAGGATCCGTCTCCAGCTCAGGACCCACCTCCAGCAGCCAGTCCAACAGAATCGCCCTCATCTTAGGCTGCAGTTTAGGATGCCGCTGCAAGTAGCTCTTGTCATGAACGTACTTCAACTCCTTGTTGAGCATTTTAATCCACACGTCATCGGAGCTCGCCCAGCTAAAAACAAAAGGAAACCCTTAATCTTAGCCCTTTGCAAACCAAAGAGTATATAAAAAAAGTGCTTATACAAGAAATTAATGGAAAAAAAAGTTCAGAGTGAAAGAAACTTCTTTTTTGTTCAAACAAAACCTCAGGCCATTAATGCTGGTACAGGTAATTACATATTTTATTTTCTTAACATTGTAACTTAACTTTTGTGTTTTTTACTTAATTTGCAGCAGGTAACATATTAGCCAAAGGTACATTTAATTTGTTAAATGCCAAAATGATTTTTACTCAAATTTATTTGCTGAATACAAATCTTGTGCTTCTAAGACCTTATGAGGGGGGGGGGGGGAACCTCTGTTTACAGTGGGTAGTGATCAAGTGATTAAAAATCTGTAACTTGCCGTATGAAGGGTTAAACAAGTCACATCTTGTTTACCTGAATTTTAACTCCATCATTTTAGAGTCTGAATAAACAAGCTGGGTGGAGCATCTCAGCATGAAGCGTTGAGCCACAATGGCCTCATTCAGGTGTAAAAGCCTCACTTACCTCAGACGAGGGATGGGGGAGGCCTTGATGAAAAGGTTCTTGAATTGGTACTGCTTGAAGCTGGATGGGTCTGAGAGCTCCAGCTCTTTGTGAGGAGTTTCAATGAGAATGCAGGGACTGGCACCATCCTCTGACCAGCACTTCAGGAAAAGCAGGAACAAAAACAAACTTTAGATATTCTGTGGTTTGGGGATATTTAAATGGGAACTAAGATATGTAGAAAAACTGATCAGACATGTTTAACCAACTGTGTTTTTACATTTACAATCATTAAGATCTTCAAATTGATATTTTACATATAAACTCTAACTTTAATCAATATTCAGAGAAATGAAGTCTTAAAAATTAATTATTCAAACATCAAACAGATATTAAGTGTTTGACTAAATCCCAAACCTACTGGGAGTTTTTATAGTTCTTATCCAGATAAACAGCGACACCTCCTGGTTAAGACGCAGTACTGCATCCTAACCATCACTTTCCAAGTTCTGATCACATTCCCTCCAACTGAACCCCGTTACAGTGACTAAAACATCCCAATGAGGCAGTTTACTGTAAAATAAAACTATGATAGAGTACAGAGTGCAGTTTACTGACAGTGGGGTGTGACTCAAAGATAAACCAGTAAAACGCATCCTGGGCATAGCTCTTATCAGCTATAAACAATCCTCTAGTGTTGGTGGACAGAGGCTTACTGACCTGTATTTCATAGTTCTGTTTCTTGGTCGCAGGTTGCAGCTTCTTATTAGAGATATTATTCTGAGAAGAGAAACATTCAATCCAGGTTAAAGTAATCAAACTATAACACATGTTATTAACTAGATACAATCAAAACATAACAAACCTCTGGCTTTCTTTTCTTTAGTGGTTCTCTGACTGATGGTTCAACTGTGCTGGAATCCCTGGTGAGGCGAACACTGCAATGAAAATGGCTTTTTAATGGGTTTAGCATGCTAAGAGCCAAAAATGTCAATCAGTCTCAAATTCTAGAGACCATGTTTGTATCGCGATTTCAGATCGTCTGATCCTCAAACAAATACCCAGTTTCAACTTCTTACCTGCGTCTGGACATGGTGCCGACTTATGTTTATGGCTCTCCTGGAAAAACAGAGAAGTTGACATTTAGGCGGAATATGTAAAAAATAAATACAGACATTGCATGTAAATTGTGAATCATCAGGCTGAGATATCGCTGGTTTGGAGCAGGCAAGTAAGGCAATTTGTCAGTCGAATAAGATGATTAATATTTAACATAATGAAAATAAAACCATTATCCTTTTTCATGTGTATAATTTTTAATTATCTAACTTCAAGGGCAACAAATAACTACTCCATAACCAGCGCAGCTCATTTACCTGCCCAAATTAGACATGAATACACTTAATTTAATGTTTGTTTTTTATTTATTCAAAGATCAGTTTGTAAAGTGAACTGAAATTCATTTGAGTCTGAGGAATATGTGGAGCAATCGATCCTTTCAAATAGTTCAAATTATGCGTTTAAAATGCCTCAAAACTAAGAATTCTTCCCATTTTGGGTCTTTTGCGTGATGTAATTAAATTAGATAATTGTTGAAAGCAGAATGCTTCCTGAAAAAGAGGAAAATCTTGCGAATCCTTAATTATCAACTGGAACTGTCTACTTCCTTGTTCCCTCCTCAAAAAGACTCCTTAAAATGCGTAAGGATATGCTTAAAAATTAAAATAGGGACGAGAAAAAAAAAAAGTTTACAGAAAAACAAGAAACCGGTATCAACCTTTTGTGGCTTGATCAGCATCTAAACACACCATCAACCAGTATAGCTGATAAGAGCTGATATAGCCCTAAAATAAGTTGCATAAAATGCTTAAACTAATGTCAAATACCGCTAAGGGGGCCACTGAAAACTCCTGGTTTAGGAGGGAAAAGGTTTTAGATGATATAATTTACTTTAAATAGCCCAGTTTGAACCTGGTGTGGAATCAGTAGCTAACACAAAAAAACAGCAAAGCTAGCTTGTTATCAACAATACATGCAGAAACAACCTTAACAATCCATAACTGAGGCACTAATATAGACTGAAGAAGGACATGGACAAACCATGCAGCTCAGGAGCTCAGAGAAAATGTAATAAGTTGAATAAAAAGTGATGAATTTGGTCGAACTAGCCAGCCAGGTTCTGGGAGCTATCATGGTGCTGCCTGGAAGAAGGGGGGTTGGCTTCTCCCTCAGTTTCAACAAAAAAAGCTCGAAAATCAAACATTATAATTCAAGTTTCTCGGCTTTAATGACCAAGCACATGTCTACCTACCAGTATCAAAACGTTTTAGTGAGTAAAATGTCTAAATTATTAAGTTTTTAAGCGGTTTGAAACTGAAAGACGCGCCAATTTCTATAACGCAGAAGCGGGAGGATTTGAGCCCTGCCTCTCCGAAACTACCCCCAAATCTGCGAGGGAAAACGGCTACTGAAAACCGCCCAAGAGGGCTCTTACTAACTTTAAACGATCACTAACTGATAAACGTGTTGTACGGGAAACGCATATCTGTAATGGAGACGTTTTATTGAACATTAAGAAGCTAATAAAGTGGGCTAAAGTGGAACCAAAGCGAGGCTAATCTGTACAGGGCAGCTACTGTAATTAGCAAACTAACAGCTAACTAGGTCAACAATAACCGACCAACCGACCACCAAATACAGATAAAATAGAGATCAGTACCTTAATTTTGGAAATAATATTCATTTTGATTAGAATAACCACTGATAGGCCTGACGACACAAATATTTTATAATTACGCAACTTCAGTGTTTGTACACACAAATATAACTACTGCTCAACGTCCTCAACATGCTGTACTTTCAGGGTAAAACATGAACAAACAAGCAGTTATAGAGCAGATATAACATGAATTATAATGCAGCAAAGCAAGAGGTAAAACTACTTGATCAGAAGTTCCTCAACTGGCCTAACAAAGTTATTAAACACATAAACCTGCTGTTAAAATCAAATCTTCCCACTAAACTTACAACTAAATCCCCCCAAAAGGATTTTGCATTGCTGATCTTGTTAGTGAAGCTGTGTGGTGTATCAGAGAGGTTGATCAGAAGCTTGGAGCTCTTACCTCCACGGTGAAGAATGAATGAATGCATCAGCTGTGGCGCCGGCGCCAATCCTTATATCCGCATCTGCCTGTCGGCGCAAGTGCGCATGCGCCTTCCCGGTTCACACAAACGCGCTAAAATGTTCAAATCTGAGCCGGGATTCTTAAAAATGAGCGACACACACCGGGTAGACTCGGCGCCTTCTGCTTTACTTTGACGTACGGCGACGTAAATCGATCCCAGATAGCAGCCCGGAGACACTTTTTTCAACTTTTCTCTTTGCCTTCTTTGGTTTCTAACGGTCATCAGACGCCGGAGCGTTTTTTGAAGCAAACCGAACTTTCGGTTCTTCGCGGTTGAATTTTTACGACGCAGAAATGCTTGACCAACATCCTCACATAGTTGGTAAACGTTATAAGGCTTATTAGAAGGATTTTTAGGAGCATTTTTAAGCGGTGCAGAAACTGCTTCCGCTTACAGGTCCGCCCGTGGGAGGAATCGGTGTGACGTCAGGCCAATGAGAGAGCGAGAAGTGACAACCGCGTGCTCCCTGTGCAAAATGTAAACACAGCGAGCACGTGGGATGGCTGTCAAACAGGCTGTAAGAGGATTTTCTTTCAGCTTGTCTTAAACAGGCAAAACACAAATGTTATAAGGGAAATACGACTCCAAGCAGCCTGTCGTATAAAGCGCAGTAAACCAAACATTTGTTATCACTTATTATTGATTAATCACAAATTCATAAAACATTGCCATATATGTCTTCATATTAATTAGCAAAACAATGAACGTTTTTACAACTCATTTGTACTTTGTTTGATTACTTGATCAATGAATAGACAGTCGATGTGCAAATTTAATGAGACCCATCAGAGCACAAATGTCAAAGTCAAGGCCTGCGGGCTAAATCTGACCCCTCATGGTAAAATATCCGGCCCCCAAGGGCAAAAAAAGTTGTACTGTCATGAAATAGAGAAGAGGTGGTCAGATATGTTTGGTAGATATTTATTTTTCTTGTACTGGCATCGACCAATTCATGCATGTGTTTACAGATTCCTTGGTGCATTCAGCAGCATTGCTTTAAGATCACGTGAATTGTATGCAGAGATGGGTAGAGTACACAAAATCTGTTCTCAAGTAAGAGTAGCACTTTTTAAAGTAAATTCTACCAAAGTAAAAGTAGAAGGTAGTCATCCAAGAAATAACTAAAGTATGAGTACAAATTATTTTGTAAAAAGGCTAATTAGATACTGAGTAACTGTTAGATCATCAAATCGTATAAAAATGATGCATTCAGACAGACTTTATGTGCATGGTATTGTAAAGACTAAAATACATCGATAAAAAAATAAAAGGGCATCATCAAAAAATAACTTTCTACAGAAGAAATACTTTTCCAAAATTGACATTTTTCAAGATAAAACTGTATATTCAGCTGATCTCAGAATAGCTCAATTTGCTCACAGTGCACAGAGTAGCTAGAAATTTAAATAAAAAAAAAATTACACAAGTTTAAACCTCATCCCTGCAACCCGGGTGTCATAGATTCTTCCCAGCTTTTCAGTGGAAATTACCATGAGTGGGTGTTTATGTGCAAATTTCACGTGGGCTTTTAGTATTTACCATAATTATTATACCATATAAAGGCGTTAACTCTGGAACAAACTCCCAGAAAACTGCAAAACACTAAATTCCTTTAAATCAATGCTGAAGACCTGCCTGTTTAGAGCTGCCTTTCATTAGTTCTCTCTCTATTATTATCTTCTGTACCTGGTTGATGGTTTTATGATTTTATCTGATGATTCGGATGTTTTGATGATTTGCTGTGTAACTGATGGATGTTTTTAGTAATTTTACTTTTCATTTCTTTGGGATTTTTATGATGCAAGGCACATTGTACTACCTTGTTGAAGTGTGCTATAAAAGTTTACCTACTTATGTAATTCAGAGTATTTGAAAGAGATAATACAACTGAATATTGTCAGCATACAAATAGTACTATATACACATGATTGCAGTCAGATGATTCTACAATGTTTTGAGATGTGCTGAATGCATATATATTTCCTGCATGTCAAAATGTTCAGATTTCAGTTACAAATACAATTTTATAGATCTAATGTTTTGCATAGTTTTGTCACACAAAATCTTTATAAAACTCACTGTAGTTTCACTAATTCAATTCATTTAAAAAGACTTTATAAATCCAAAGGGAAATGAAAGGTTGAACCAACTTATCTCTGTAAAGAACAAACAAAAACAAGCCAAAAAAAAACCTTCTATGGTTGCTATGGTTACAACTCCTAACAAATGTCCAAAAGACAATGAATATAGATAAAAATCCTTCTAGTTGCACTGCATCCGATCCTAGAGGCAAAGAACATAAAAAAAAAATCTACAAACAGAGGAACTGATGTTCTCCTTAAATAACATCAGAATCTAGCTAGTAGAGATGTGCAGTTCTAGAATGGGACAAAGCTAAAGATTTAAAAGGACAGATATATTGTTGCATCACGATGTTTGTGAAATTACTTTCCTCACTTTTTGACCTAAAATTAGTTGATAAAGTTAAAGAGAATCGGACATGTAATGATTTAATAAATTATTAAATAAAACTTTTTAAAATTGTTTATCTATTGTAGAGTCTAAATGGCTTCTAATAAGTCAATGACAAATTTACACTTGATTTTATTGAATGCCATAAAAAGGCTTTTATTTTGAAGGAAATGTAACATGTGATTTTGAAAAAAAGGCAGAGGTTAGATTAAAACATGTGATTAGATTAACTAAAATGATCAGAGTTGTGAAGGAGTTTCTGTGACTGTAGGAATCAGGCGAAAGAAAAATATTCATCATTTATGACTAGGATTTTTTTCCCCAAGTCCATGTTTCAGGTCCTACTCTAGATTATTGCTGTAAATTACTCAAACGCTGAAAGGAACCAAAAAGAAAGGAGAAAACACCAGACAGAGATGAAAATTTGTGTATGAAAACATTTATTTTCGGCTAATAAGAGATCACATATATTAACTATTACAGTTTAAAAACAGATGACCCCATTTTTTTATTAGCTTTTTTTGTATTTTTACGTTTCTGACGTCAAAACAGAGTAAATTGATCTGTTATACATCCAAGATACAAAGAAGGATTACAGTTATATCGATAAATAAAACGTTAAGTCCTACAATTTTTTTTTCTTTTTGGCAAAGTGCTGTAATATTCCAGTAAACTACACAGAAACAAACATGTCTAACACTTGGTGAGAAACAAAAATGCCACAAGATATTTTTCACACTTAAAATAATAAAGGAGAGAAAAAGTTTTGCTACATCATCATTCGGTCTGGTTTGTTGAATCATAAGAAAAAGTTTTACTCAGGCAGAGTGGATGGATGGTGGCTTCATCAGAGTGATGCATAGTTTGTTTCAGGCGTCTGTTTGTGTTTTTAATTCATTGCGTCCAATGGGAACATAGAAAAAAAAAATTAAAAAGTTCAAGTTCTTCATTGATGCATTGTCATTACATTTCAACCTGGAAGGCACGTGATCCACAACATTTTCAAGGCATTGAACAAAAATACTAGAAATCCCTGTTAGTTTGGTAGTAAAAAGACTGAGAAGATTCAAACACAGATAAAACATTGCAAGCTTCTGCCAACAGGGGGAGCCTTCGATATGGACTCTAATCCCTTTTCTTTAACTTTGTCTTCATTATAAGCATCGCAGTAACACAACATTACGCTGAAAGTAAACTCAGCAGTTGAAAAGTAAAGAGTTAAACAGCATAGATCTAAAAGACAAGCTTACATAGGCTAAAGTTCACCATTGTAATATTTACAGCAAACCATGAGAGTCTCAATAATCAATGCTACAGTTCTAACAACAAGAGCAGAGATCCTTCACCACGCTGCAAAATCCGTTTTATGGGTTTACTTAGATTAAATTCTTTTTAAAAAAAGGCAGTTACTCAATCGTGGTTGAAACCAAACATTCAAAAGTACATTTTGAAAATTGCTTTGTTAGAGGAATCGAATATTTTCAAAGATGAAAAGGTAAAACATGTAACCGACTTAAACAAATCAGACAAAAATAAATGTTTAAAAGATGTATAAACATCATGATTTAGACTTACTAACTCAAAAATCGACATTTTTCTCTTTAACGTTTGCTGTAAGAATTAAAGAAGCAACAAGTTTCACCTTATATTTTCCTTTTTGCAGTGATGGTCTTTTGTTGAAAGTTTCTTTCTGCAGTGTGGGATCTCAGTCTGGTCTCTGCTCTCCTCATAACAACACATTAAAACAAAACATGTCTGCTGTTTCAGCCAAAAGTGTTTAACAAACATTTTACTAAGGTTAAAAAAAGGAACATGAGTATTAAATAGTAGTGAAAGATTACAGATTGCCGCTACTTTGTTTTGGTTTAAATATCAGTTGAACAAAATGTAACTATTATAGAGTAGAAATAAAAACAAAACAAAAACAAACAAAAAAACGCTGAACAAACATTTATTACGTTTCTAAAACCAAGTCTTGCACACTTAGAAAAAATAATTAACATCTTTTTAAAAGACACCTTCTCTGTGTCTTGATAAGATTCCCAACACTGGGCGACATTTTGTTTTTCCTCAAACCTGTAAATAAGAGAAGCTTTTGAGACATTAAGCAAACAGGTAATTATTTCTCACACGCGCTGAAGGGCGGAGAAAAAGTCATTAACAGAATCATCAGCCGTCAAGTAAATCTGCATTTTCCTAAAGTGTAAAAGGTGATTGGTTGTGACCCTGAGAAGTGGACTGCAGATTTATTTCAGAACAAACAAGAAAAAGTCCTTTTCCGTTATTGTCTCTTTTCCCCCTCCCAACATCATGATACAAACACATCACAACCATGCAACAGACAGCATACTCATCACCAAACATACCACAGCAAGAATCCATAGATGCGTACAACTTCATACTGATATGTAATTCCTCTTTTTTCTCTTCTCAAAGGACTAATTTGGAAGTATATTTTTCTTACATTTCTACTAATCTGAAAGCTACCGTAAAAACAAGGCATTTAGTGATATTCAACCCAGTCATTTAAACTGTTTATTTATCTTCACTTCCAAAAAAATATAGTGGAAAGTACTGAATTGAAAGTCAGAAGCAGGTTCGGTAGGCACAGCAGGAAGCTCCTAACTGAGCTTAAATAGTGGTGCTAAGATTTAAAAATGCAGACCATTTATGAGACAAATCCCTCTAAACAACGAACTTCTACCTGCAATTCAACTAGAATAAAAAAAACAGAAACACAGAGAAAACCTGAGATCATGTGAGTAAAAACGCTGATAATCTTTTTTCAGAGTAAAAAGGCAAGAAGCGAGAGTAAATGGGGTGAATCTGAGGCTCATTTTGTTAAAACTCTTGGTTCTGTTTCTCAGTTTTCAGCTACAACGGTTTACAGTTTCAGAGGACAACCTGTAAATGCATCATCCTGATGTCTTTATCTAATGGGGAGCATGTGGTAAAAATCCTGATTTAATTGTTCTGTTTCGTGATAATTGGCAAAACTGAAAACATTTTAGCGATTCCCCTTTAAAATGAGAAACAAAACAGGAAATGCACTGAAAAGAAACATCTTTTAACTGAAATCAACAGTTTTTTAAGGTAAGCAGCTGATTAGAAATTAAAAAGTAAACAAATAATTTTCCAATCAGTCAGTTCATCTTATTTAATGGCTAACAGGAGGATTTGAGTTATTTGGGTGTTTTCAGAATAAGCTTTTCGTGGTTTCATCTTGAAGCAACTGTAAATTTCGCCACCAGGGGGCGCTAAACCTGGAAGTTACAGGTCTTAACCGGAAGCAGCGCCGCACTGTAGCTGAACTAAACAGTTTCAGACATGTTGGAATCTGATAGCAGAATTCACGCTAATTTCATTTGTCCCTCTAGAATAAATCTACATCAGAGAACCAGAAACATGTCTGACCATATCGGTTTGGTTGCCTAACAACAGCTGTTAGCTTAGTTAGCTCTGCTGTTTGATGGGAGCTCAAACCGCCATAAAGCGATGCTCTGGGCCACATGAGTCAAATAGGCCAGATTCGCTAAATATTAACCTGAAAATCATTTAATATACATCTCAAATTCAACTAATAATTGGGTCAAATGTTATGCGAGAATTTCAGACATTATCTGAAATGATTTTAACCAAACATTTAGTGACGGCATGCCTCCTGGCTCCTTTTAAAAGACCAGAAAAAAACAGCGATGAAACGAGCTGAAAAGCACCGTTAAGGTTTAGCTTTGCTGTACCACAACTGTTGGAGCTGCGTTTAAAGCCCCGTCCTGACGGATCTGAGCCGACTGAACCAGGCCATCTGCTGCTGCATTGTACATATTCAAGTGATTTAGGATCTGCAGCGTCTCCTGCTGCCTTGACCAAGTTGGTTGATCGGTTTGAAGGCAGCTCACCACCCTGTGAGTCCCTGAAATAACACACTGGACCATCCTGCCACGCTGTGAACCTGCCTCTGAATAAAGTGACCCACTGCGCTGCCTGTCTAGAGCAGAATAAAAGAAAGCACGAAACGAGTCGTTGTGACTCACTTTTCTCTCTGATTGGATTTAAATTAGAAATGGGATGGTTTGGTGGGGGAGCTATACATTATGAGCTTTTTCCACATCCTTTCTTTTTAGCATAAAGGTAAAAGGGGGGATGAGAGGTGAAGGAGGGAAAGTGTATACTGGCCAAAGGATCAAATTTAAAATAAAGTTGTCAGCCATGTTTCCTTCTGATCCAAACGGACCCAAAGGGTCACGACGAGGTGACCGGCTGCTGCTTGCTGGTGCTTGTTTCAAAGAGAGTGAAGTAATGGGAGTTTGTGATTGGCCGGTTTGTATTGAGATCCGCTCCGATAGTTCTGGAAGCGACTCGATGACTCTTCAGAAGTTGAGGTGCCTCTGGGTGGGCTGGTGCAGGTGGAGGTGGAGGGTGCCGCCCTTGGTGGGGCGAAGCAGGTTGAGGCGTCGGAGGGCCTTACGGGACAGCAGCTGGGTGCGTTGGGCGACGTTCCCCGGCCGCTGCTGCAGAACCCCTGGGTGGGTGGAGAGCGCTGTGGCGTAGCAGGTGGAGTGCAGACTGGACCGGCGCTGAACAACCGCCCCCTCTGGTCTGCAGGAGGCAGAAATGACACAAACAAAGGGCAGATGAGATCGGATGAAAAGGATTCCAACAGTAAGTTGCTTTTTTACTATTAATCCATATTGACATCATTACTGATGTCTAATGGTGCTGAAAACCAGAATGAAGATTATTATTTAAGGTGACCTGAACCCAGAGGAGCTCAGAACAGGTAGAGACGAAGTTTAAAGACTTCCTGATGCGGCGCGAGTCAAGCTGAAGGTTACCTGTGACGAGGTCCATCCAGCGTGGGTCTTGCCTTCTCTTTGCCACCTGCAGACGTTTGTTTTGCAGACGTACTGCCGGACAGGAAGTCCATTTCTGGGGCGAGCCCTGGGGGGCTGCGGTGGGCGTAGACGGACATGCTGGGGTGTTCGATCAGCAGGTTCTCCAGAGGGCTGGTCTCCAGGAGGACCGGCTGGCCGCTGTGGCCGGTGAAGCAGGGAGGGGGGGTGACGAACCAGCTCTCCTCCAGGGATCGGGTGTCCACGCGCAGGAACCCATCCTCCCCCTCCTCGTCGTCTTCGTCATCCTCTGCGCCGCCGTCCAGGTCGGTGTCGGCCGTGGAGTTGAGGGACGTGCAGGACGGGTAGCGGATCGCTGGGCTGGCCATCGGAGAGGGGATCATCACCAGGTCCTCCTCTTCCTCCTCCTCCTCTTCGTCTTCATGAGGGCCGACAGTGGAGCCGGAGAGGCCGTCGCCACAATGACCGGAGCACGCTTCGGCTGCAGAGGAGAGAAGTCATTAATTCACTCAAAGGTTCAATAAAACATGAAGTAAAACGATTCAGAAAATCTGTTGGTTTTTAAATTGTTGTTGTTTTTAAACAGACAAAATCTACATCAGTGACATCACAAACCTTAAAACACCCTAACTAACCCTTAACTGTTGTTTCTGTGGAAGGAGCCGTTTACATAATTGAACAGTGAAGCTACATCAGTCTCTCAGCAGGTGGCGCTGTGTCCCATCAATGCTGCTAATGAGTCTCCTCCAGATGTAAACAAAGGGCCTACAGAGCAACAGCTCCTCCGTGAGACCAAACCGCAACCTGAAAACGCTTCTGTTTTGAAAACAAACGCAGCAAAGAGTCACCATTAGGCAAAACTAGAAGCCTGACTTGGGTCCGAGTTCCTGGGGGCCCCGAGTTCCTGAGGGCCCCATAAAGTTCCTTATACATGTATGGTTAATACAGTTATTATTGTTTGCATGCATTAGTTATGTTTTTATTTTAATTAAAATCCTTTTAGAAAGCTGGTCTTTAGTCTCCGCCACATTAGATCAGTCCAGCTTTCGAGTGTAAAAGGGATCCAAGAAGAAAGCAGCAAAACATGTGGAAGCAAACCAGACAAAAGAGGCAAAAAGAAAAGCTTCCCTGCTGGATGGAAGAAAGAGGAGAAGGAAAAAATAAACGAGCCTCTTTACTGCAACAGCAGCAGAAGTTGAACAGTGAGCATCAGATTTTCCTGCTATATTGATAAATGGGACTATTTGTTTTTCCCACTGAAGACGGAAACGTTTAGGGGTCGTCTTGAAGTAAACTTTGAAACTTGTCTGTTTTTGCCACACAGGATGAATCATTCAGGCATCTTTGTTATTGTTTTTTTTTTTGCTGAATTTCCAGTGAACCTTCTGGCTTTGGGGGTTCTGAGGTTGGTGAATATGAATCTCCTCATGGTAAGATTTGTTGTCAGGACCAGTGTTTGGATAACGAGTGACAAAAGCAACACCTCACCTTAATGCATTCATTACGGTCAGTAATGCAGTAATATAATGTGTTAGAAACTACTTTTTTGTCAGTATTATTACAGTTCCTGAACCAGGTAACGCGTCACAATCTAAGCTGTCAGTTTAAAAAAAACCTTCCACGGTTTGAATAAAAAGAAGAAAAATATTTTATTGTTTTATATATTACAAGAAGAAAACCACAATATAGCAACAAAAATCTGTTCAAAGTTTTCCAAGTGGCTACACTAATACACACTAATTAATTTTAATATTGAAACACTATAAACTGCTATCATCTTGTTTTGCTGCACTTTACTGAGGAGCTAACGAGACATAGAAAGAGAAATTCGTCGTGTCGTGTAAAAGTTTCAGTTCAATTGTTCTGTAAGATATTTTTGTGATATTGGTCACATTCATTTAGTTTAAACTATTTTATTGTTTTGTGTTTTGTCTTCTTATTCTGCCTTCCAAGGCCCCAAATTTCTAGAATCCACTGCTGCTCAGAGTCTTAAAGCGGCATTTTCTCCTCCAAACTATCTGATCCTTGTTTCCTCAGTAAGCTGCAGCCAATAACGATGCTCTGAACGTTCTTGTGCTCTTAAATCACCCACTAATGCACCGACATCCTGCGCGGCGAGACGTTTAGCTCCCAGATGCGCAGAAGTGGAAGCTTGCCAAAAGCTGCAGAGCAGACTTGTTTTTCTTTCAATGATTGACTGAAGAATCAGGAAGTTATGAGGTGGAAACATGATCTAACGCCAGCAGGCTGGATGTTAAAAATAACTGTCGATGCAGCAGATGGTTCGGTTAGAGTCCGGGTCTGTTTATGGAGAGGCTGTTTTTTCCCTCAGCGCTTAAATAAAAATTGTAAATAAGTGATATTCGACCTTCATCTCAGACCTCAGAGAGAATTACCAGACAAGACGTCACATCTCTATCATTTCCCCCTGCTGACCTGCGGTTTCTCATCGTGCATCTCCGTGCTCAACGTTCGCAAGCAAGAGTATGGAGCTTATTTCCACACATGATATGAACACCAGCCCTCAGGGTTCATTGGGGCATTCTTGTTTACCAGCAGCAGGACAGAGAAGCTGCAGAGCGCTGACTCAGTGTCAAACATCTGATGCACAGACAACCTTCGTCTGAATTCCTGCAGACGCCTCAAGGAAAAGGTGCAGATCTGCTTTAGGACTGAAGGGAGCATCAGCAGTGAGGCCAGCCGTCATGTGGGGTTAATGAGGTCAGCCTGGATAACTAATGAACTCAGCGACCCTGCCAATAACTCGCTGTCCTCTACAGACAAAGACATGCTCAGACTCTGCAGGCGGCGGTCGGACAAAGAGCAACTTTACTTGAACTTATTGTGTTTTGATTAGACTTTTACACTCCTGACATAAATGGAAACAAAAGCTTCACATGTAACTGTAACCTCTCATGCCTCCTGACGCTCACTGGCTTTAAATCGAGTCATTTTTAACCAGATACAATTTTCTGTTAAAACCACAAGTGTCACATTTCTTTGCTCCTAACAGCTCTTCTTTCCACATCTGTATCTAGATCTACGCTTCTCTCCATCCTGCACCCCCACAGCCTGATGCTGCCACTACCGTGTGTCTTCAGGGTAAAAGAATGTGCAGTTTTAGTTTAATCTCTGTTCTCACTGGATTTTCATGCCTGAATGTGGATACGGCTCATGAAAAGTCGTATAAAACGTTAACCTGCAAAGTTATGGAAGGGATTCAGCAGCAGCTCACAAACCCCTCATGTCCACCTCCACAGCTTGAAGATTAAACTACCAGGATCTATTTTTATCTCTCTCCTGTTTGGCTTGTTTACAGCCTGACTTCTCCATTAACTGCCTGATGCCAAATATCCCCCCCTCCTCAGATATTCACACGGCTGCAGAACTGGAAACCTATCAGGTCAAGTCGCAGCCAGCCGATGGTGAACAGGGCCACGTAAAGCTGCCCACTCAGACCCACCGCAGAATGTTGCCTGCCTGGGTTTCCCGGTCTGTTTGGACCAGGATCAGTTTTCGGTCTCAGGCGGCTCTGGAAACTTGGCTGGACTTCGATGCGCTAAGAGCTAAAGTTAAAACATAAACCAGCCTGTCAGAACATTGGCTTTCTGGACGAATTTAATTTCCCTTTGGGAGAAATAAAGTATTTTTTAATTGAATTGAATCTTCAGAAATCCAAACTTATTTATAAATACAGGTTAAAAATATTTATATATTTTGAACCTGAGAAAAAAAGTGTGCAGAAAATTTATTGATGCACTATTTTCTTCCTTAGAATTAAAACTGTTTTGATGGAGAAGTTGTAGCTATGACCTTTGGGTGTCCAAGCAGGGGCCAAGGAGCTCTGACGGATAAAAAATCTCAGGATCAATCTACACCAATCACACAATACCAACAAGAAAATAAACAAACACCACATCACTATTTCCCAATTAAATCATTAAAGACAGACTGGAACTTATTGTTCATGCTGTCAAATGAATCATTTATAACTGCATTTATACACATTTAATTGATGGAGCGGTTATTCTTTAATTACACATAAAATACATGAATGTAGAGACACATAACTTTTCTTTAATGCCCATAAAACACAGAAACTAAATCTGATGGGTGGATAAATTCAGTTAATTGATGTCCATAATGTTTTACTGCATTTTTGTTGTCAGTTTATGACATATATATTTCAATGAATATACTAACTAGTATAGTATCAATTTAGCAATAAGTAATTAGTAGTTAGGACATTCTAACTGATAGCATCACTGCTGCCATGCTCTGTTTTAGAGGGGAACTGGTTCCTCATTACGTCTACATGGGAATTCATTCAATTTAGCATCAACCTGGATGCTAAATGCATGCAGACGGAGGAAAGATCAAACTGTTTGGTTCTTCTCCTGCATGGCGGTGGCAGCGTCATGCTGGGGCTGTTTTGATGCCAATGACTGGACTATGCTTAAACTGTGGACATTTGGTAGGAAACTGATCAATCTAAATAATATTCAGACACAAAGGTCAAATTTCCAACCAGAATGATCCCACTAAACCTGCTGTGAAAAAAACAGGCATCTGAGGTTCCTTTAATCAGTTTCTTCAAAACATGGTTAGTATGAATAAAATTAATGTTTTAAGCCGTAAAAATCTACAAAGATTTAAATCCATCATTAAAAGCTTCTTATTAAAGGTCAGCTTACTCAGGTAGTTCACTAGGATCCAGTCTTCCTCCTCCTCTTCCTCTTTGCTGTCTCGCGGCTGGCTGCGTCGACTCAGCTCGTCCCCACTGTCTCCAAACAGAGTGCTGGCGAACCTCTGGAACATGCCGGGACGTCCTGAAGGCGCGTGAGGCTGAGGGAGGTGCGTAGCTCTGGGCGACGGCGGGGAGAGGAGGCGGTCTTTTTGGTCATCAGCTGCAGGGTTCACAGCAGGTAGAGGCTCCAGAAAGGTGCTAAAGTGCTTTAACAAGGTGTGGTCATGGATCATCTGAGGTACAGCACAGACATGCTGGACATCGCTCAACGTCGAGTGCAAAAGTAATGAAAGAGCCCTGAGAAAAGACAAAGTTTAAGATCCTGATTATGATTTATGTTCAGTTAAAGACAAAATTATTTGTCTGTTTAGAAATATTTAACAGATGAACCGAAATCCGCTGAAAAGAGTGAACAGAATCAAAAATACTGGAGGTTTGTCTTGATCTAAACAGCAGAGGTTTTTTGTTCACATGAAAAATGGGTCAGGTGAGGATTATGAAAGCTAAGACTCTACGCAGCTTGCCAGGTAATTATTAAATTACACGTAACCCTATCAAGCTCAGCGCAACCTTCAGGAAACCGTAAACAGTAAAACACACTGAGCCTTAAAGCCCGTCACTAGTTTCTTTGTCATAAGTTTGAGAGATGAATTTTAAAATATTACTTTCTTCTACTCTGACCTTTGGGTTTATGTTAAGGGAATAACATCCAGATCTGCAGAGAAATCTTTTTACATAACTAAACTCTGCAGTTTGCTTATCATTCTCTGATTGTAAACATTTACAGCTGCTGGCTTTATCTGCCCAGAATCCTTCATTCATTGCACTGAAACTACAGTTTTTGAAAAGAATGTTAAACTAGGAATACAAACGGAGACTTTATCAACTGTTTGGTTCCTATTTTGCCTGAGGATGAACTCTTCTCAGGCTATAAAGTGCGTCGCTATATATGTGCTGTCGCCAACAGAGCTGCAGAGAACACGCAGCCACAGCTGGCTGGCAGCCTGTGCTCTGGACTTCACATTTGGAAAGTAGAGAAAATGAAAAGTGATCAGTGTAGCTGTGTCCCACTGTGTCCCACTGCAGGTGCTGAGAGTAATGACACCCACTGGCAAAGCACTGGGGGATTTAAAAGAACAATAACCCGGCCTTTTAACCTCAGCTTTTGTATTCATTTACATTGTTTAGTATGAAAACTAATAATAATGTATAAAAATGAAAAAATTAATCTTTTCCAAGACAGTTTGATGAATACTAACAAATAATAATAATAGGAAATAGATATGTTTGCATATAGAGCAACATCCCAAACACATAAAACAATTTGGATTTAATGCCACATGTACACACAATCTACATGTAGCAGACCTGTAAGTTATATGCCACTTCACAGCTGTCAATAAAGTTGTAGAAAAAACATTACAAAGTCTAAGCAGGTTGTTTTTTTCTATTTGGGGGGTGTTACAGCAATATGAAGTAATTCACTGTCGCCTTTATATCACCAGCAATAAGAGGGAACTTCAGAAAAGATGAATAAACTGAACACTATCTAATCCGCTGAAATGTTCATTTTGATTTGAATGTTCATGATGCTTGCAGCATATTTGATTTCGTTATTATTATATTTTAATTAACTGAAAGGATATTTAAATCGAAAACTATAAGCTAGTTATAACAATGTTTTACAATAACTGATTTTTATTCACTTAGTAAATGACCTGATTTTTCGTTAGCTTGATAATCTAAATGAATCTAATGTGAACAATAAAAAAATGTAAAACTTTTTTTCAATAGATATTCTAGTATAGAAGGTGTATTTGAAAGCTTAACAATTAGGCAATAAGTACTCTGGGAAGAAAATTGGCAGGAAACATGTCTTAACTGAAGAACTGTAGCCTTTAACGCGGCTAACAATATTAAATCCCAAATTTCCGATTTTTTCCTGTGTAAATTGAAAGCGTTTCACGGTTACTCGAATCGACTGTGGTGCGTTAAAAGCCTCTGCTGTATAATCGTATTTCTCAGTCACCCGTCTGAAATTGATTACACAAGGAAAAATCGAAGGTCTGCTGCATTTGAAGAACAACCAGTTGACAAACAGCAAGCAAAGCTTTTAAACCAGTCGCCATCTTTAACAGCAGGTTGATAATCCCCCTCTGCACCTGTTTCACACCCCTCCTTCCTGAAAGGAGCTATAATCTAATATCAAATACGAGAAAAGAAACAAAAGTCAACTCACTGCGAGAATCATACAGAGATTTCTCCCTCTGGTTTTACTGTTTAAATATTAAACTGCTCAGTTTGCCCACATTTCGGGTCTAGACATCTAAATTTGGGGGGGGGGTTACTAAAATCTAGCAATCGGATGCCTCTATAGCCTGCAGGGATTAGGAATGAGCCACAATGGATGTCCCATAATCAGAGATAGAAGGGGATAAAACACAGATTAAGCATTTTTGGTTACAAACATGGATTTATAGCCTCTAAACCGCGTCAAAACAGTCCAAATCAAACAGTAAAACACGATACAAACGTTAACTATTACTGGTGGGGGATGCTGTTTGAACATGTTAACGTTTTATTATTGTAGGCAATAAAACGTTAAGAAAATCAGGTCGATTATTCTGCCACGCATACAAAGATATGCAATAATAAATAAATAAAAACAAACAAACCATAACAAAACATTGTCCTTATGTGTATTATTACAAATTCAATATTTGTTGTGCTGCAGAACTAGTCGGCTCCCAGTTGCTGCTAATTTATCCACCAGTCAGCGGGGGGAAAATAAACTGGCCCGGAGATAAAGTGGAGCAGCAGCAGCAGCAGCAGCAGCAGTGAGCACTTTTCATGGTTAAACAAGAGGAAGAGGAGGAGATTGTAATTCTATACCCGGACTAGGCCGGCTGCAAAAGACGTTTTATCTTCTGAATTATATAATAAAATGTTTTCCGGAACAACACAACACCCAAACTATTCATCATTAAAGCATATAAAACGTTATTTTTAGTTAAAGCAGAGAAGTTAAAAGTCGCTTTAAATGCTAAAAAGGACCGTGAGGTTAGAACAAACAAGAAAAGCATTAATAGATCTAAATCAAAGCTCAGTAAAATCGTCCTAACTGATAAAGTAAAAAGCGTTTCTGCTAAAGTGTACACGAGAATTATGATTAAGATTAGGATTAAAAGGCAGCGAGCTGTTAATGTTGTCCAGGAGGAAAACAAAGAACCCACCTGCGGCAGACGGAGGAGGAGATGTAAACGACGGTTTTAAACAGAAATCCTTAAAACGGAGGTAGATTCGTTACTTTTCGAAAAACAGAAAAAGCTTGAGATTTCTTCGTGGAAGAAATAATATATAAAAAGGAGCGATTTACGGGCTGTTCATGGGCAGTCACAGTGAGGGCGATCGTCTTTTCTCTTTTCAGTCCCGTTTCCTCCTCTCTCCCTCAACTGCGACTTCTTTTGTTGTTGTTGTGGAGCTCTAACAGCTGATCGGCTGACGTCACCAGGGACAGCCTATCATGGGGGGCGGGCCTGCGGCTGCTCGGCCAATCAAAACGCGCTGGACCGGCTGTCACTAACCCACGTGACCCTACCCCCACCTTCACTTTTTCTTCTTTTTGAAAAGGGCATGACTGGGCAAAGCTCTTGGCTTAAATGTTAGTTTCCCTCCCTAAAATAGGCAAATGTTACACAAACAGACCTGCATCCGGATCAGGCTGCAGACTTTCCTGTTTTTTTAGAATCCATCAAACATATCTATCTTTTATTCTGTGCAGAACAACTAGACACATTTATAGCTTGCATAATAGATATGTAATGAAGAACAAAGTCATAAAGACCAGTTCAAGTTGCGTCAGCCACAATGAAATCATCTCTGAAAACAGATGGTTTAAAATAATTTGTCTTTAAAGGAAACATGTTGGAAACCAATAAAAGGAAGGCTCTATAAAGGCCTCACAGGTTTAAAAACCTAAGCTATAGGTATAGGCTATAGCTCAAGGGCATTTCTGGGGGAGCTACAGAAACCAACAGCTCAGGTGGGGGAACAAGACAATTATTAGCTTTACATTCTACTAAGATAGGAGGATGGCAAGATAAAATAACAGTTAAAAGAAAGCACTAAAAAGCATCATATAGGGAACACAACAAACATATGGAAAAGTTACGCAGGTCAGATGAGTCCAAAAGTGGAACAATCCAACATTTATACAAGACACAGTTTGGGAAGCCACAAACAGTTCATGTCCTCCTTTTATACCATCTCCATGGTCCATAGAAGAAGCAGCAGTATCATGCTGTGGGAATAGTTTTTATGTTAAAAGAACATTTTTGTGTAATTATAGTGTTCTCGGGTTGTTTTACATCTCTTCTTTCACCTTTGTGTGTCTCTGATGTTTTTTTCCCCCAATGTTCATGCTGTGGTTGTGATACAGGTGTTCAGCTGTGCATCATTAGTGTGAACTTTTCCAGCTAACAAAACAGAAACAGTTGAAAAAAAAACATCTAAGTGGAAAAAATATCTAACCCAAACTGTCGAGCAGGACCCAGGTCATCTTGATATTTTTCCATTGCAGAATAAGGAACACCTGTCCTGTTCTGTAGCACCAAATCCCTGATAAGATGTGCCGCTCTGCTCATTACCTTCGGTGTTATTTTATGCTCATGTGTTGCATCATCACGGTATTCTCTAGTTTGTATTAAAACCATCAAGATATCTTCTATGAAAAAAGATCTTTTTAATATGTTCATACACTTATGGCTATAGAGCATTTGCAAGTAATAAAGTAAACATTTAAAAGCTCTAAAATTGCCCCATAAGTATTTATGTAATGGAAACATTAAGATGTATAAACTCATTAACAGCGGAGCTTAAACCAAAGGGTGGCTCTCTTCCTAAATATGCAGCTAAAGTTTAATTAAGTTTGATACAACGCTTGTTGATTCTACATTTTGTCCCAGTGAGCCATAAAGGTAAAGAAACTATCAGCGATCTAACCTTCAACTCCTTTGACTCAGCCCTGGAAACTGAATCCTTTCCTTAAAGCCCAGATAAAATCAGGTTTTAAGGACATGTTATACTAAAAGAGGTGCAACAAAAAAGCAGAAATGACAAAGAGAAATAAACTCATTGTGGTTTGAAGCTTGTAGGAGATCGGGTAATGATTCAGGTTCTTTTATGTTCTGTCTGTTCCCAGCCTGGTCTTATGTTCCATACAAACTGTTTCTTTTCCTATCATTGTGTGATGCAATACACACAGAGTTTTTTTATAACTTTAGCTCCTCATCGAGACAACAAAAGAAACTTGCTGTGAAGTAAATTATTGATTTCTTGTTTTTTTTGTAAGGCGGTTATAATGTTTGGGTCACTGTGACTCCAGAAAATGTTAATTAATCAATGTTTTGAGAAGAAACGTCCCCAATTGTGTCATAAACGCTACATAACCAGGTTTCAGTGCATCACGGACATCCGTCACGACAACGCAGCGCTGTGTGTCTTCTGCGGCGCCTTATGTAACATGGCTAATGTTTAAAATCTGGGTTGCACAACTCTGTTCTCCATGAGCAGATAGTGAGATCAACAACCATGTGTTTATTTCATGAATAAGTCATCGGATATGCTGGGAAAATGTTTAAAGTTGGTCATCCTGAAGTAATATTTGCCATATTAAAGGCGTCAGAGAACGAACGGTCATTTAGCTGAGGGTGGGGGTGGGGAGGGGTGAAGAAGAGCTTAAAAATATCCAGAGCCACTTCCTGAAATCTCTGACAATAATCCAAGGCGGGTCTTTGTTGGATGCTTCCAGTGCCAAGTTGGAGGATGAATTACAGGCTGATTTTACTTTAAAAAGAAATCCTCAGTTTGTATCCAAGTTATTAACTGAGAAAAATATGCCTGCTGTTTGGGTAAAAGCAGAAAAGACCCTCAACCCTGCAGGTCAAAGACTGTAAACATAAACCATAAACATGAGAGGGTGTTATAACTCCTCAATAACATCACATTATTAGCTGTTAATAAAAATGCCCTGTATGAATTATTGTTTTATTTTTATTCATGTTTAATTATCTGGTAAGGTAGGGTGTCCAGGGTGGTGAAAGATATTTAAAAGGCAGTAAACTGCCCAAAAACGAAGGCCATGAATAAATTCTTTTAACTGCAAACTTCTGTTAACCTTTTCTATTTTTTATTTGTCATTCTGATTCATTGAGATAGCACTAAAGACAAGAGTGTTTTCTTCAAACAGATGGCAAACAATTAGCTTTTGTCTTAGGTTTAAATAACAAATCATTTTTTATAGTGTTTTTGTCGAGGCACAAAAGTAAGGAAGTATTCTTTTATTTGAATAAGAGTAATTGATTTAAGTTGCAAACATTAATAAATGCACTTACTAAAGTTAAACAACAAAATGACTTTTTTCAAATTTGTTTTTCCTAACTAAAATCCAAAAGCTCGCTAAATTTTGTGATGCTATTAAAAGGTATTAAAATTCAACAAAAGTCCTGTATATAGCTTTTTATGTTACCCACCCCCATCCAGCCTTAAACTTGGTACCTTCCCCACCCAGATTTACCTGGATAGCTTTACCTTTGACACAGGGAGCTACTGAGTGTGGTTGTAGTGTATTTCTGAAAACATGAAATGAAACTTAATACTCAGGCAGATAATTTGCCTCAAATGTCAATAAAGAAGACATGTCTATTAAAAAGCAAAATTTACCCCAAAATGACTAGATTGTCCGTTTTATAAAAGGCAGTAATGCTTTTTTACATTTCTTTCCATATAATCACTGCCTTCTGCACCAAACCTGAATATATGTAAGAAAAACAAACAATAAATATTTCCAAACTCCGCATTGTGACTTTGTGTTGTTTGAGAACGACACAACATTAGCACAGACTTTAACCACCTCAGTGGTAAACCCAGAGTTACACCACTGTAAACATGACTCTGAAGTTTTAAATCAAACATATGCAAACGTATCTCCTGAGGCTACAACCTCATCCTAACTTATTTCTCTCATGTAGACATCTGGTTTGCAGCTGTGAAACATTTTTTTTTTCTGTTGAGCATAAGGGAGTTGTTATCCTTTTAACCAGAGCACCAGAGGACGTCTTGGTTTCATTGTTCCTCATTGGATCTGTAATATCTAAGGCACACCTCCAGGCGGCTGTTATCTCAGCCAACAGCTGACTGTTATAGAAGTCAGCCGAGGTTCAACGGTAGGTTTGTATTGCAGTTCAGGTCAGCGTGACGAGACGAATGTGGGTCAGGTTGGAGTTACACACTGAGCTTTTGACGGGTCAGGTGCAGCATGGGGTGAAAACCTCTCATTGTGTCTATCATTGGTCTGTGCTTAGTGCTTAAACATAGCTGTCACCATATTGTTAAGTGAAAAACGTGATCGAACCAATCTGCCATGGTGTTTCTTTTATGCAATATCTGCTTAGAGCCCTACAACAGCATGGGAGCAGCGTTTCAAGGCTTTTAAAAGTCATTTTACATTTTTTCTTTGCTTAAAGTTTGACTTTCATGTTTTTTCGGCGGGTAAACTATTGCAAATGCGTTGTGGAGAGTTTGATCTCTTCCTCCATCGTCTGCGTCAGAGCAAATGACTTAAAAAGCTCAACAACCTCTGGAGATTATTTCACAAAGGAGAATTATTCATAAAGTGAAAAAGATTATGGAAAACAGTGAGCATCCTCTTCAGAAGATTTTTAAATAACAGCAGTGTCTTCAGTCAGAGGCTTCTCCAGGACCGGTGTAAGACAGACCTCTACAGAAGATCCTTCCTGCCTACAGCTATCAGTTAGAGTTACTACATTTAATTGCCCTTTGGGATAAATTAAGCATTTTTCAATTTGAACTTTCCTTTTATTTTAAAAGGTTAAATGATCCATTTTCTTTTAAATTTCTGAAAAATAGAAAATTTTGGTTTGA
The DNA here is from genome assembly GCA_034780135.1 of Jordanella pulchra. NCBI lineage: Eukaryota > Metazoa > Chordata > Actinopteri > Cyprinodontiformes > Cyprinodontidae > Jordanella > Jordanella pulchra. Next base: position 28,984 of record JAUZNJ010010608.1, read on the forward strand.
TTCCCCAAATTCTCAGTATTTATAAGATGTTTCCTATGACTGGAAAAAAAATACATCTTGTAAGATTTGGTTTAATGGAAAATGTTTTGCACTGGATTTTAAAATCTACTGCAAAAACAGATCTAAAAATAAATGAACGTTTTTTTGTTTGGATTGTAAATTAAGAATGTTTGCCCTCAATTTGAGCTGGTAGAGAAGATGATCTACCCATGGAGTAAGTACTTTTGCCCTTTAAATAATATCTTATAAGATTATCCACTCTTAATATTATTTCCTATTTTAAACATAAATCATCTTATTCAACAGATAAATTGTCCCACCCGTTTAAAACAAGGGAAAATATTTTTATTCAAATAAAATGACTTGTGAATACATCTGCCTCTGCATCATTTTGATTCATGGTTAGAGGAAAACTGCATTGTTCTCAGGTTAAGAGTTTCTGTCTGAGCAGCTGCATAAAGCTGAAGTTCATCATTGTTTTGGAAACTAAGACAACCGGGTGAGTCAAGTGTTTTGAGTGTTTGATAGCAAACAGATTTTGGGTGGAGTGTCACTTGAGGCCACGATAAGCTCTGACACCAAGAAACGCAAGAGCACACCCTGACGAAAAATGCTCTGAAGACAGCCGGAGGGTTTGATGAGCTGATGTCTGACAACAAAACCTGGACCTTTAAGGAGGAATAAAAGCTTCGACTCTTCCCTCAGATCTATTTTTATTCCTCCATTAAGACGGAAAAATCCTTTAACTTTAGCCAGGAAAGCCAAGAGGGAAATGTGAAAACGTCATCTGTTCCTTGAGTTGCATCAGCTGAGTTGAGCGGCAGAGAGGGCGGGACGCTGTGGAGTCAGCTGGCCTTTGGCTCTGGCTACTTTCTCTGATCGCTTTGTGTTGGCTGAGCTGCTTTCCTGTAGCTCAGAAAGTGAGTTAATAATAGAAAGGTTATGAAACATACAACTCATCTAAACAACCTCAGGGGGAAAGAAGATCCTGAGAAAAACTGGAACTGCACAAGGAAAACAATCATTTGGCTGATAACAAATAAAAATATGGAAGAGGATTCAGTTTCCTTTTAAAGTATAGGAAAGACTTCTATTCAGTATTTTATGTTTTCATGTCTGTTGACAGAAATACCAAATATTTCCACCTGATTAAGAGACAATAGAAAAGAGAAAACCAAGTTAGTTATATGGGTTTAAAATGAAGATATATTCATTTATAAGAACGCAGATTGAAAGCAAATCCTCAGTGAACTTCAGCAAGAGTTCCAACATCTAATGTGGATTTTTCTGTGGCTTTCAGTGTTTTTGTTTCACTAGATCCATTTTGTTCCCTAATTTGTATTAATTTGAACTTTTTTATACATAACTACTACTTTTTTGGCCTGCATGATGATAAATGGGACCAGCCTACACAGGACTGAGGCAAGTGGTGATGCACAGTTTCCAGAGTCTGAAACCTCACTCTAATCAAATACAGACCAGAAAGAAGCAGCAACACGTTTGTTTTTTGGATTGAAAAGAAAAGCAGGGTCAGGTTTTATTTTCCTCTAGCCTGGGATCAGAATGTGGTCGGTTCTCTGAGGAATGAAACCTTGGTGTTCCTCCCGCGTTGAAACACTTTCTCTGCAGGTCAGGGACGTTATGGAGGCATTTGCAGCAGGATTAGGTTCTGAAACCATCTCTCTATATTTGAACATCCCCAGAGCTCTGGTCAATCCATGTTGGACAAGGTCAAAGGATGGACCCTCCACAGCCCTAAAGAGACATGGACGTCCACCTAAACCCAGAGGCCTGGCAAGGAGAGCATTAAAAATCAGAGCAGCCAGGAGGAACATGGCAGCTCAGGTGGGAGAATTAAGACAATAACGTTCACTCCATAAATCCAGCAATAAGCAATTCAGAAAAAAAGATGACTCCATCATTAATCTTTGTAGTGGCAGTATCATGCTGTGGAGATGCTTCCATTCAGCAGAGATAGGACATTTTTTCAAAGTCGAAAGGAAACCAGGCGAAGCAAAGCAGACGGCAATGCAGGATGAATATCTGTTCAAGGCTGCAGAAGACTTGAGTGAAGGAACTATGGAGTGAAATCTGTTCCATTATTGAAAGCAAAGACAAATTATACTTTTTATGAATGAAATCTTGGGAAAAATGCATACTTTGTAAATCGGTATATGAAAAAATGCAATCCAAAATTGAAAAAACAAGAAATATGTTTATTAAACAAAAAACTAACAAAAAGGTTTTGAATAACGTTGCTGTTTTCTCAGAGTCTCTTTTTCCAGATTACTCTTTTAAATTAGTCTTTCATTTTTTTTATTTAAACCTTTTAAATGTTATTTTCCCAGTTTATATTTTTCCAGATTATATTTTTAATTTGCTTTCCCAAAGTCCAGTTTTTCAGATTAAGTTTTATGAACTGCATCCTTTTTAAAGATCACATTCTCCTCACTTACAAATGCCTCAAAAGATTTAGCTTTAAATCGGAGCACACTGTCTAATAAAATGGCCTAGTCAAAGTTCAGAGATTAATATAACAAAATTTGTTGAAAGATGCTCTCCATCTAATGAGACCAAGCTTGGAGTGTCCCTTCCTGATACCGAAGAAGTTCTCCCCTTAATAACACATGCAATGTCCTAACTTTGTTATTAAACACAATAAAGCTGAAGGCTGAGGTTCTGGCTGTGGGACAGTTTGAGTTCAGAGCTGAAGAAAAGTCCAAACATAACGCTGCTCAAAAAGACCTACATTTATGGTTCCCAATAACATGTTTAAAATAATACTGTTTCTGTTACAAAGTTTAACTAGATGCTATAATGGAAATCAAATTTTAAAATAAAATAACCTGAATACTTGAGAGAATAAGTGGGATCGAATGTCTCCCTAATCCCTTTTACATTTGTGTCCCAAAGCATCAAAGTTGGAGCTATTCTGTCACATATCTGTGGCTGCATCTGTTTCGCTTCAATATCATCTTCCTCAATTTTTCATATTTGCTTAATAAATTACCTCATTTAGCTCTAAATAATTCAAAATATTTTCCTATTATTATTTAATAATCACATTTCAGTGTAAAATAATAAAAAACGAAAATGAATCATAGAAAACAAAATACTGTTTGGCAGGTTTTTAAAATAACGGCTCATAAAGTGAGTCAATACTTAAAACTTTATTTATAAACCTGCTTCCAAGATAAAAAAAGAAAATCAAAAAGTGCTTCATCAAACAAAATACAAAGACACCAGATAGAGAGGTTTGTTGTTGGCCTTTAAAACAAGCCACTAAAACAGGGGAAGAGAGTTTAGAGTCAAACAAAGTCTAATTTATAGCAGAAACAATCAGCAGATGTTGATGACAGACTGCAGGCCTCTAATAACAGTTTGAGGATGTTATCATTCAGAGAGGTGAGCCGTCAGAAGCCTAGCAGCAGCATTTTGTACATGCTAATAATCGAGACAAGACAAAAGGAAAGCATGAACTGAGATTTCCAACATGGGATGAGGCGATAGGATGTCTAATCAAAGATCTGACATGATTAGGTCAAAGGTCATCCCAAAGTTTCTGATGGAAAATTCAAGGCCAGGAGTCTGCTTTATCTTTACAGGTCATTTTCTGGTGCAAACATGGTGGCTTCTGATTTTTCATTGAAGAAAAGTTCAATCAGCCTTTAATTGAATCCAACCATTTAATGAAACGTGCAGCTTCGTCACTTTATTTGAAATATCTAACTGGATGTCACATTTTGTTGTGGTTACCTGTGTTAAAATACGCAGCTCAGTAATTTATGTAATGTGTGCAGTTGATAATATAGACACGTTTATAGATATATATATATATATGCATAAGGTTTTAAAAAAAATACAGCCATCTTCAGTAAATTATTCTAAAAAATTCAAATGCTATAATAATCCTGTTTCTTGTTGGTGTGATTTGATTTTGTAATATTTAATGTTGTCTTGCTGCGGCGTCTTTCAACAAAAGAATAGAATCCAAGTTTGTCCGCTTGCCTTTTCAAACGATACTAGAAATGCTCTAATTGATCACAATTGTTGTGCATTTGCAGCACAGCTGGGCGGAGTGGAGGCTGTGTAAATTAGGGGTTACCCTGCTGCACTACAGAAGGACATTTATTAGAATAATCAATTGGTCGACTTACAGTCCGCATCTAAAACCCACCAGAAAAACTGTTGACTAAACAGAGCATCAAAAAAGTGTAAGAGAGTATAAAAAAAAAAAAAACACCCATATTTAATTAATAAAACTTAAAGACTCAGATGTCATCCAGTAGGTTTAAAAATAATATGTTTATTACTATTTATTTGTGAAATAAACAAATATAGAATAAAACAGTTGCATTTTCAGAGGGTCACCAGTCTTATTTCAGGGTCACAGGTTGAAATCCCATCCTAACAAAAAGCGTCTGTTTTTTCTCCTCATGTTAGCTGACACACATTCATATAAAGTGCTGTTAGTGAGCAGTTCCAGCTGAAATAAACAATGAACATTGTCTTCTGAACCATATGCTGCCTGCAGTAGGAAGTGGCAGCTTTCATCAAACAATGTAATGTGAAGAACCAGTTACCAGGTTAACTCCTCTGCATGGATGTAGAGCTGCAGGGTGAAGCCTCACAGACAGGGAAGTACTTCAGCGGCCATGTTTGCATGTAGCCTGCGGGGCAAACAGCAGGGGGGGGGGCATAACCTGCAGGACTGGTTATTCTGATGCATTAAAACCTCGTCAGGAAGGAGATTTTTTATTTTAAAACCTGCGGTGGAACAGGTTTTATTAAAGCTTCTTGTGTTTTCTTTCTGTAGCAAATGAAGGTTGTAGATTGGACCTGATCTGATTGTGTTAAAATCAACAAACATTCCTTTAACATGGGTTTGATGTTCTATAAACTCATCTGTAATGAAAGTGTGCAGCCCAGGGTCAAATAGATGCTGCAGGGTGATCAATTGGCAGAAATAGCCGCACAGCTGCAGTGGGTGAAGGTTCAGCTCTGACTGAAGGCCAATCAGACATGTTTGCCTACTGGAGGATCCTCATGGCGACATGATGGAGGTGGAGAGTAAAACAAAGCTCCAGATGGATCCATCTGAGGCTAAATGAGGAAACATGATGATCTCAGGCGTGTTTTATTAAACATGAAAACGGATGGCGGTGTTTGGTGACTCCAACACCACGACCTCAACTTGATCCACTACATTCTTTGCTGCTGCTGTTTGCAGTCTGTGCAGAATTATATGCAAGTTGGAACAGCTTCAGAAGCTGAACGTAAAAATATCTCAGCTTCTAGCGCTCAGATGAACCAGTAAGGAGCTCTGGTGGTTCCTCACTGCTTTCTAGTCTTATAGTTTTAGATTTATCCCTTTGAACTCTTTTGGAGACTGATATACTAAAGAGCAGATTCTGGTAGATTATTAATCTTTTGAAAAATTTCTACCCAAAACATTCAAATAATGTGCCAGTGGAGATTTTAATGAGAATTGTAGATTAATTTCATGTTTTAACATGTGCAACTGTCTAACTAGACATGTGATCACTACACTTAATTTGAGATAAGATAAATAATCTGCTCCTGTTTAGTGTATAAATCTAAAAAAAGATGGAAAGACTTTTGGCTAAATCTAAGATTAACAGCTGGTTAGATGAACACTTTTTGCAGCATTCAAATTTTGTTTAAGGGTAAAACAGTTGAACAGAAGTGAGGAACAAAGATATTCAAGGTAACAATCGATTAGTTTTAAACTGGATTAATATAAATATCACTGTTTCCTTTCGAATATTTTATTTTTCTCTTTAAAGCTTTATTACCTTTAGGATTCTATGAACAGAGCTTTGAAGGACATCTGGTGTTTTGTTAAGGTGCTGATTTTGTGGCTCTTACAGACCGGTTTAACTGGCTGCATGCAATGATGTCTTTTCAGGTTTCACGACTCTTATTTGCCTCTTTGGCTTTAGAAACTTGCTTCCATGTAACAGGAGCAGAATTTACCTGAGTGTTATCGTCTCAAACGAAACAAATATAGGATAGAAAAACAGAATTAAAAAACTATTTACTTCCTTTCATCACAACTATAATCATATTTACCTGCAACATCACTGCTTGATTTGAATATTATTCTCCTTTTGATAAAGTTTATCTGACCAGCAGAAAAAAGTTGAAGAGTCCAACTTAGAAAAGATCTGCTTCACAAAACAATCTCAGTAGTAGTACTTTTAACCCCATAAAATATTATCATTTCCAATCTATAAAAAGGCCCAAAGTTTGGAAGACTTATCCAAGAAGAAGATTCTTTTAGCTTTTAGGAAGTAATAAATACTTTAAAGATTATAAACCCATTGAGCTCCTGACTTTACCAACAGGAAAACTATCTGCAATTACTATAAAAACTAACTGCTGAAAATTTCCCTGGAATGTTTAGAAAGTACTTAAGACACTTGAAACACTGTTTTAAGGTCTGTAAACATCCCACTTCTGGCAAAAAAAAGAAACTAATACTAATACCTACATACCAATATTTATAAATCCTGTTTTCTGTGAGATTCTGTAATGTTTTAAATTCACTGTTTTTGTCTCAGAAAGCTGAGAGAGAAGATCAAAGCTTCAGCTCACAGTCAGAAGTTTGGGAACGTTATCAAACCTCGAGATGAAACAGAACTCACAGCGATCACAAACAAAAATAAAGACTTGATCTCCTTCTGTTCATCTTCAGATGGAAATTCCTCGACTGAATACAAAAATCCAGCTTTAGAAAAGCTGCCAAATGCCTCTAAAACAGCTGATGATGCATTTAATCAGATCAGAATGAAACTGTTGTGCTTCGTCGTCCTTCACCGGTGAAGTTAGTTCTAAAACGGTGACTGAGAACCAAATATGTTTTTGTGCAGTAACAGGGCTCTCACTACTCATCCTCAGGCTGCTACGACCTCCCTGAGGGTGGCGGAGTAGAAATATCCTCCTGAGAATCAGAGTCCTCCAATCCTAAGCCTCCTGTCCCAAACGTCCCAGTTTCGGCGGCGGCTCCGTTGATGTTGCGTAGCGGTACGTAGGAATAATCCTTGCACTCAGGGAAGCTGGACGTCACCGATCCTCGACACGCTTGGAGCAGGAGAACGACCAGGGCGGCCAACAACAGAGAGGTGAGGATGAGGGTGATGATCAGCCACGATCGTCTGAGGAGGGAGAGACATGTGATGCAGAAAAGTCCCACGATGCTGCGCTACATAAAATTTTAATAATTCACTAACATTATGCTACAAGGTTTCGTATTGCATTCCATTCAACTACAAAAATAGTTCATTGATCTTAAAGGAAAAATGAAATGTTTTAACTCCACTAATGTTTTATTCAATGAGAATCAGCAGAATTTACATTCTTGAATAAAGAAAGCTCACGATGCAGAAAGATCTAAAAAAGGGAACAAATTTATTCATTTAAATGCATTTGCTCTTAATTTGAGTGGGTAATTAAAAGACAATCTGACAATGGAATGAGCACTGTTTTCCTTTAAATAAGATAATTAGTTTTTAATACTAGAAAAATAAAGTCACAATATTAGATTTAAAGTATAAAAAATAGAATACGAGTCATAAATTATGAAAAAAAAAATCCATAAGGTTAAATCTGTGAGAAGAAAGTTGTAAAATCAGGAGGTAGACGAAGTCCTGAAAAGCTTCAGTTTAATCTTAACTTTTATTTTATTTTTTTTTCAATAAAAATATTGGTCCCACTGAAAGGAAACTAAACTTAATGCTGGATTATTTTATCAAATAACATAAAGTTTAAGGGGTCTCTGTTTAAATGCTAAACATTTAGGGGGAGGATAAAACAAATTACAGGCTTTTATTCATCATTATATCCAAGTGGGAAAACTAAAGTCAGCAAACTAAAATGTCAACAGTAGAGCTTTGTTTTTACAGCTCTACAACAGTTATACAGAACTGACAGCAGAGGAGAATATATACAGCATATATACATCACTGTATGATCTGGTTGAATAATCTCTGTAAAATGCCTTCAGATGGCAAGTTGTGATTTGGCAACATATAAATGAACTGATCTGAATATTTTTGGCTGATATTAGTTTTCTTTCTGTGTATCTGCGTACGTATTGGCTGAATCGAAATCCCAAAACTGAAGGGCGTGCCCCCTATGGGTAGTGCAGTGTTATTACAGGGGGAAGTGGTAGAAATGAATTGAATAAATGAGCCCGTTTGACAGGTTTATTATTGATAGCAGTGTGGAATTGTGTTGCACAGAAGAATAAACAGCTAAATTTAAAATAATTATAAAGACGGAAGTTTTAGCAATTTAGTTTCTTTTATGGTAATATATTGACTGATTTGACTTGTCTTTGTTCAGTTGATAAAATAATTGGATAGTGGTTTGAGATTGGGGGGAAACTTTCTTGTAAACAAAGAGGGTGTTCAGCAGCCAAACCTTGAGATCGTAGCTCATAGACTGCTGCTCCATTCATTTGCTGTCTATTGCTAATGTTTAGTTTGATTTGTAAATAAATGTTCATTTTTTGCTTAAATAGAGATTGAGTAAAAGTTGAGGAGTTGCGAAGGCCAGATTTGTCGGCCGATTACGTCATAGCGCAGCCAGTTCGGATTGCTAGACTCCTTCATATGCGGCCGATGAATGCAGCCTTCTTTTGGCCCATTTTCAAGTATGGGTTTCGTTTATCCTATGCAGCCTTTGTTTTCCTGTGATTCATTGCGAGTTGAACCAAACCATGGCGACGATCAGTGGTGGATATTGGAAATGCAGTTTAATATAATAACATTAAGTGAATAGTTCCGTCTAAAATTAATGAAAACATATTTTTTCAAAGATTATGGAGTCAGATATGTGGCGGCAATGTTTGGTTTATTTAGAGGGTTTATTCTGTGACGGTGTTAAACCTTTCAGCTGATATTTAAACTCAGATTCCAATATCTGTGCTGTGAACTACTGATCTGATATCTGTGACCACGGTTCTGCTGCTGAAGCTCATCAACAATGAAATTAGCAACAGAAAATTAGCAAGAAGTTTTCCAGATTTGTGTATCAACTGTCACGGTTGCTAGGCAACAGAGCGTACACTGAGTGAGGGGCGGTGAAAGCCGGAGAAGGCTGGACCTGTTTGAATCCAGAGCAAAAACTCTTCCAGCCTCCTTATTTTCACAGCCCTAGAAGGACCCGGTCCAGGTAGAACCGGGTCCTTAGAAGACGCAGCCCATGAAATGGAAACCAGGGTATGTATCATTTTTATCTTGAGAGGCAAAGCAGAGAACTGAGACTCTGTCTGACCGGATTCTAAACCACCAGCCTGGAAGTTTGGTTCCTGGTGGTTTTTATTTTCTTCTATACCCTAAAATGTTGTTTCAATTAAAGCCTCATCCTGTGTTGTATGTTTTTTTCTATTCCTCTAGGTTATGGCTACAGTCTGAAGAGGTTATTATTCAATTGTTTTTTTTTGAGGGATTGCTGTCGAGTCAATGATTTGATGCAATCAGCTGGTTTTCCTTACGTAGAAAACTTTTAACTAATCTGACTGTGTGATTTGAATGAACTGTCTTTGTGCCTTGAGATGACGTGTTGTGATTTGGCGCTATAGAAATCAACTGAATTGAATTCAATAAAAGAAGAAAAACAAAAAATATATATGTAAGCTCTAAAAATCGTCCCAAAAATATCGGCAGCGGATCGATAAGACTGATCTTTAAATAATCAGTATCAGCTTTAAAATCCTTACTCTGTTAGATAAGGCTGTGCTCTGAGAGCTTCTTCTTCTTGTCTCCAGGACGTAAACATCTTTTTGGCCAGGCAATGTCCGGCTGTAGAGAGACAATCACTCATCATCAATCATTTCAATCTTCTATCTTCAAAAAGTGAATTATCACTTCAATTTTTAAGCACCAACCATAAACTACATAGAATTTGGCAGCAATAACAATGCAAGTCTGAACAAGTTAACTAAAGCTCACATTTTTCACTTCTGTCCAGCTGGACGGAAAGAATGAGTCTGAGTCTGTACTTCCACTGCGTTATCTCAGATCTTTTCTTAATGGGTAAATTTGGACTCTACCATCTCTAGAGGATTGTTTTATGCTGAATCAGATGCAGCTGTGTTTGTTGGAGCGATGATTGTGTTTGTACCTCTGTGAAGGGTAAAATTGGCCTCTTCTGGTAATGTGGTGTTACAGCTTCCTGTCTGTGGGTCACATGGGCACAAGTCGTCACAGTGACACTCCTGAGCGCAAGACGTACCGAAGAAACCCAAAGGACACACTGAAAGAAATGGTTTAACAATTTAATTCACCTTTTTTATTCAACCAACAGAAATGTGAGAAAACCTCAGGCAGTCTAATCGTAAAACCTCACATTTAAGAGCTTTTATTTTCACCGCATCAACGATAAACTTTGTTTATCAGAATGAAAATTAGCTTTAGTTTGTGAAGCAATGAATCCGACTTTCACTTTTCTCTCTCAATTTATTTTCTTTGTTTGCATTGGTTTAGTTTTGAAGGTGTTAACAAAAGTTTAAAAGGTCAAAACATTTTCGGTTTTGCTGCTTTTGTTTAAAAGCTGTCCATACCTTGTATAAGCAGCACAAACACAAAACGTTGCTGCATGAGTTTAGCTACATTGAATTAGGTTACTTTCACACTGCAGCCTGAAGTCACCCAGATCCGAGTTTTTTTGTCCATATGCGACCGGTACCTGATTTTTTAATGACCATCGATTTTTTCAAATGCAACTCAGGCTATGTTGGGAAAGAAATTAAAGATTGCAAGATGCTCGGCAGGACTACCATCCATGTTTATTTCTGTAAACACAGAAAACACTCGCTTGTGATGTCATTGCCTCCTCTACTGCACATACTGGACAAATACAAGACATATATTTGGAAATGTAAACGAATAAAGGAAAAAAATTGGATTTCACACCAAAAACTAATTTGAGCATCAAGGGCTTTAGTGTGATTCCAGTCAGGCAGTCTTTTAGACAGCTCAGGGGTCCTGTTAATGCTCTGAATGTTTATTAAGTGGAGCTTTAAAGTTGTACTTAAACATTTGGATTGTTTCGCACCACATTAAATCAGTTAGAAGCACAATGACTAATCATAAATAGGGATCAGAGTCAATTTCAGAGAAAATTGAAGAATTTCAAGAGTGCCTTAGAGTCCCCAAAACACAGTACTTTACATTTGACAGAAATATCTGTAAAATGCCACCAAGCTGTGTGTAAAAATCAGATGGACCAGAACCGATTGACATGTTTGTCCCATAAATTCATAATACTTTAAAATATCTGTGGTGGCCCTTTTATCGGCAGAAGATCAAATGAAGGTGATAGTTACCTTTGGGGATTAATAACATATGATTCAATTAACTTGAATTAATCATAAAATCTAATCATTTCATGAGAAAAATAAAAACTGCTTAACTATTATGCAAATTTTGTCCACTTTACTTTTATTTTAGCCAGTTTTACGCAGCACTATTTAGCGTTGATCGGTTGCTGCTTGTTATGACGCGCCTGGCGGCTAACGTTGTACCTGCCGATCGTGTGTAAACGTGATGCCAAAGATCTCCTAGTAGTACAAAAGATGTTCCAGCCAGATGAACCATTTGTGTAGAAAATCGTTTTATTCCACGATATACAGCCACAGGGATAACAATGACTCCGCCACAGCGGTCAAAAACTTGCACGCCCTTCTGGATTTAACACCTGTCAACTACCTGTCATCTCTTGGTTTGTATACTGGAGCCGACAGCCCCATCTAGTGATCATAGAAAAAAAGAAACAAACAAAAATACACATATTTGGCTCCAATAACTATAAACATTAAAATAAATTAAAGTTTGTTGGTTTAATGTGACAAATGTTGAAAGGGTGAGAGCAAGTTTATGAGGCTATGCAGGAAGGTGCTAATAAATGACGTGTGTTTACCTTCACTGCAGTTAGTTCCTCTCCATCCAGCTTTGCAAACGCAGCCACCTGCAAATCACACACAGGTCAGGAGAAACATCTGGACAACAGGATGAAGAAACCTTTGCAGCAGCATTCGGGTGGACATGGTCATCTCGACTAGGTAGCGACTTTAATAAGCATCAGCCCACTTACTGGCTGTGCAGACACCATGGGGTCCGCAGGCGGGGGGCTGACACACCAGGGTGTCGCAGCTTGGACCCCGCCAGCCTGTCTGACACCGGCACAGTCCGTCGACACATTCACCGTGGTCGCTGCAGTTCACCGGATTACATCGCCGCTGATGAACACACAGAACAGTGGAGACTTCCCGGGCACAGCGCCACCTGCTGTCAGGCTCGCTGGCATGGATGAAAAAAAAAAAAAAAAAAGATTACAAAATATATAGAAATATTTTATCAACTAAGCATTTAAAAACCCAAATAAAGATATAAAGTATGACGTTAGAGATGTAGAGGCTCACCAGTGATCAGAGGGGTAGCTGGCCAGAGACCCATTAATCACGTAGGTGGAAGACCCGCCTCCATCCAAGTTAATGGCGTTGATGACTCCATTTTTCTTCAGAAAGTCAGCTACCTGCCAAAGATTCATGCTGTTTGGACAGAAGAGGAATCTGCTGTTGAAATGTTGTAAGAAAATTGTGAATAAACCTTAAAATGTGGTTAAAAAGCTTCCAGACCAGCAAATCTTTGCTGCAACTAAAGCCTATGTGCAGTTCCACCAGCTTTTTCTAATGCACATTTTAAAGTATAGCATCAGAAAAGCTTAATTTTCTGTTCGTTTTAGATTGTAAAACAGTGACGTCTTGTACTGCTCACTTAAACTGCCTCATTTAAGTTATTGTGCCGAAGTGTGGAGCAATAAATATATGAACAATACAATGCCTTTGTTCTTATTACAGAAAAGGTGCATCCAAATTATTCACAAAGTCAAATTTGGAGAAAGTACCAATAGCTTATTTTTTAAAATCAGGTTACGTTGTTTAGGTTTTTTTGGCCAGCATGTCGCTACGATTATTTGCATGATTGTCCTGGAGCCTTTCAGAGTAAAGGAAAAGGAACGAACCTGTGGGGATTCCTGTTAGTAATGCAACGCCTGAGGTTTTCCGTGGAAAAGGGGCCAATGTCTTTGGGGCCGGTGGTTCTTAGAGTTGTTAGTAAAGCTGGTAAGTGATCCTGGTTATTTAGTGTGAATAATACCAGGTCTTTCTGGGGAAGGTTGTAAGTGAATACTTCTAAGTTCCTTATACAACATAAATTGAAAACAACAACAAAAACCAGCAAACAAAACAAGAAGCAGGACATAAGACTGATTGTACTCCCAACAGTCATCAAACTACATCTTTATTGCTGTTTGAGGACAGAAGGTCAGCCCGTTTTGTCCAACTTGATTTTGACCCGTTTTATTGACCTGCTCAGGTCCTGGAATCGACCAACTTTACACAGAAGGCAGCAGTTTAGGCATGTCAAAGTGTTGCGCTATTCTTAGCTAAATCATTGACAGCAGAACATTAATCTTCAGATTGTCAGCAGGGTTGTGGGGCTCATGAGAAAGTCAAACCCATACAATTGATTGGAGGAATTACCTTAAAAGGCCTGAAGAGACGCCAGCTTTGGCTAAACGAAGATGTTCTCTACATTCACTGCAGAGGCTTTTATTCTTGGATGTTTCCATTTTTTTTTTTTTAACCAACATCTCTGCTGTTGTGTCTCATCACAGCGATTCACCATCATTAGTCAATCTTTTTAATGTTATATTTGCTACATCTACACTGCATCTAAAATGTTGTTCTTAGATCCAGGCTCTCAGAAATGAGAAATGTTCAGTTACCAGGTAAACACTTTATTAACCCAGCAGCCTGTTTGGGTGTAATGACTGTAGGTGTTTTTGTTTGTTCTGTCTGAGGACAAAGTCGACTTTTACCACATAGCAACAACCTTTCTCAAAGCAAACACTTGTTTTATCAGAATATAAATGATTTGAGGCAATTATGTCAGAGTTTATGTTGCTTTCAGGTGAGTGTACAGCAGTGTGTGTCAACAAAACAGTTTGTTTATCTCAAGCTACTGGTTGGAAAGATGGATGTACGGATCCTGAAGGATGAGCCTCCAATTAGAAATCCTATTTTAGACTTTTTCTAGACATTAATTGAAAGGACATGATCTTTTTACATTTAGAAACCAGTAACTCCATCTTTTTCTGGAAGATTCCTCCTGGTGTATTATTTGTTATTTTTGTGGTTTAGGTTTTTTTTTCTCAGTTTGTTAATAAATAAAGATCTTCTGTTCATATTTACGATAACAACACGTGTGACTGAAGGTTAGATACCGTGCATGTGTGCAGGGGGTAAACAAGGAAGTAATGGGGCTGAGCTAGTTAACACCTCCAACAAAGTTGCGAAATTAATAAAGAAAAATCCCAAAACCAGTGTCCAAAAAAAAAAAAAAAAGCCCAAAATATCTGTAATCCCAGGAGGGTAAAGATTGGATCAGCTCTCTGAATACAGAATGAACGTCTGTGCTCACTGCAGCCGGAGCTGAAGCTGCCCAGGTTTTCAGATGTAGCTGCTAAGTTGATGGATGAGTGAGCAAACATTCTCATTAACCCTTTACGGACGAATTGCGCTACCTTTTCCGACCCGAAACATCGACCCCCCCCACCCCCACCCCCGAGTTGCTGTGCGCGCAGACGAGTTCACAGATTTATAGTAAAAAGGATGGGTCCACAAACATGATCTGGCGT
>JAUZNJ010010609.1:0-17926 GCA_034780135.1 Jordanella pulchra
ATATAATATAATATAATATAATATAATATAATATAATATAATATAATATAATATAATATAATATAATATAATATAATCAATTGACTTGTGAAGAAATCAGATTTTTTTCTTTGATTTATAACAGTTCAGATTTATGCTTATAAGCTCAAATCGATAAGATATGAATCTGTAAATCTCTTAGAGATCTTTTATAGCAATAAACAAGATGCTAATATTGTAGCTGGATATAAATGGCACGGGCTCCTGATGTGCTTCATAGAGACGCATTAAAGAAGCCTTCATAAAGCATTATGGTTATTTTAGGTCATGGTTCTCTTGGTGCACTTGGTTGTATAAAACTCTCAAGCATTTGACCCAAACTATCCTGGTCAGTAAAAAAACACTGACAACCCCTTATTATTTGAACCAGCTCTACCGATGATTAATGCTCAGATTCTAACATTCTGCTTTGGGACCTGCAGCCACTCCAGGCCCAGGCCTTTGCCACGATGATGAGTTCCAGTGCCAGGCTGACGGTTTTTGCATACCAGACGAATGGGAGTGTGATGGCCATCCAGACTGCGAGGATGGGTCTGATGAACACAACACATGCCCAGCTGTCACCTGCGGATCCAACTACTTCCAGTGCACCAACAAAATGTGCATCCCAACGAGCTGGTTGTGTGATGGTGAAAATGACTGTCGGGACATGAGTGATGAACAGAACTGCCCAACGCCTCCCTTCAGCTGCCCCACTGGACAGTGGCTTTGTCCTACCGACCAGGTGTGCATTGACTTGGGCAAAGTGTGCGATGGCCAAAGAGACTGTCCCGATGGAGCAGATGAGTCACCAATCTGCAGTAAGTTTCTTCTTGTGCTTTCAGTGAATGCCCCATTAAGACATTATACAAAGTTGTAATGCATTATAAATTTGAATGTACTCCTTTAAAGATGAAGATGACTGTGCGCTGAACAACGGAGGCTGCAGTGACGACTGTATCCAGGGACCATTTGGAGCTGAGTGTACCTGCCCACCAGGGTTTCAGCTCCTCAATGACTCTAAGACGTGTGATGATATCAACGAGTGTCTCATCCCTGGTTTCTGCAGCCAGCAGTGCTACAATGAGAGAGGAAGCTTCAGGTGCCATTGTTCACACGGTTACCTCCTGGAGCCCGATGGACGCACATGCAAAGCTACAGGTAAAAACAAAATGGAACAAACATGAACCAAAAAGAAGCTAAAATTATGTAATGACACAGTAACCTGCCAATATTTTTCCATTT
Source organism: Jordanella pulchra (assembly GCA_034780135.1). Lineage (NCBI taxonomy): Eukaryota > Metazoa > Chordata > Actinopteri > Cyprinodontiformes > Cyprinodontidae > Jordanella > Jordanella pulchra. The sequence continues at coordinate 1,264 of JAUZNJ010010609.1, forward strand.
TTTTTAAAAACAAATAAAGCTAAGAGAAATTAAGCACTTATTTAAATGAAAAATTTGTTAAACTTTGTTAATTAGTTGGAAAGAGCTTTTCATTTTTTTATATTCCCTCTTTAATTCTTATACTTACCACATCAATCATTTAATTATATCATATTATCTTAAATCATTTGATTTGATTAGAATTTAATAAGACTTTATTTTTATGTCTATTTATTTTTATCTCATTATCAATTATTTTTAATAAATTTTTTAACAAGGTTTTAAATTGAAACTCAAAAAAATATATAAATTTATGTTTGGATTTTTTGTAGATGAAAGGTTTCTCCTTAATTTTATATTATTTTGTATCCACAGTTCCTTATCTTTTGTAATATTTAGTTTTAATACGCAGAAGCATAACCCATAATCTTTCCTTGCCTGTAGATCGATATACTGCTATGCTTTTAGTTGCAAAGCGTAGCCAGATCATGGCCAACAGGGTCGTCATGAGACCACCAGTGATCTATCCAGTGGTCACCGGTTCAAACATCGTGACTGTGGACTTTGACCGTCAGACTTCCAGAATTTACTGGGCTGATGCCATACAGAAAAAGATATGGAGCGCCTTTCAAAATGGTACAGAAAAACGGGAGGTAAGTGAGATGAAGAAAAGTAAAACTGTGAAGTTCACTACGTAGGTACTGAACACATGCAGATTTACTGGTTGTTAATGTTTCTCTGGTTTAGGTGTTTTCCAGTGGTTTGATGGTACCAGAGACTATTGCTGTGGACTGGGTCGGTCGAAATCTTTATTGGACTGACTCTGAACAGGAAAACATTGAGGTCTCCACTCTTGATGGTCAATATCGGAAGATCCTCTTAAATAAAAATATAACCAGCCCCCGTGGACTCGTTTTAGATCCACGCAACCAGTGAGCACATGTTTCCTAATTGTCTTTTTTTTTTCTGAAAGTTGGAATCACTTAATTGCCATTTTGATTTTGAGAACCATCTACACAAGTCCTGATAAAACTTTCTCTATGAATAATGTTTATTGCAGCACTTACCTGATGTTCTGGTCTGACTGGGGTCAGAACCCCAGAATTGAGCGAGCAAGTATGGATGGAGCCCAGAGACAAGTTATTGTCAGCACTAAGCTCTATTGGCCCAATGGTCTAGCACTGGATTACACCACACACAGAGTCTACTTTGCAGATGCTTACCTGAAATATATTGACTACTGTGACTATGATGGCACAAACCGCTATCAGGTCATGGCGAGTGACATGGTATGTTCAATTTACAAGAGAATGTTAGAAAATAGTAAAGTCTTTATAAACGTCTTTTAAAAACTGTGGATGGTTGCTTTAGGTTCTCCAGCACCCACACGGTATGACCATATTTGAAGACAGCGTCTACTGGTCGGAGCGCTACACCAGCAAGGTGATGAGCACCAACAAGTTTCACGGTGGAAACATCACGGTTCTTTTCAACAATATCTACCAGCCAATGGGTCTTGTTATGGACCATCCAATAAAACAGCCAGCAGGTGTGTATCTAATATAGGTGATTACAGCATCTAGGAGAAGTTTCATCACATTAATGTCTTTTTAATGTACTTTTGTTTTTAGCCATCAACCCTTGCAGAGAGCACCTTTGCACACAATTGTGCCTGCTGTCCACCCTACGACCGAGGTACTACACCTGCCACTGTCAGTCTGGATGGAAGCTGGATACAGACAAACGCACCTGCATCAAAGGCAGGTTTCCAAAATGCAATTTCATTTTACCCATTTGGTTGTGACATCCAACATGTATTATATTATACTGTCCAGTTATATAATATACCTCATTTTAGAGTGAATGTAGCTCTACAACTTTAAAATATACTAGAATTTCTAGACATGTATGCCCACAGGTGTTAGGTAACTAAGTATATTTCAGTTATCAGGACTTTTTACTTTACTCACTACATTTGAACATAAATATCTATAATTTCTTTTCTTCTGACATCTCTGTGTATGCCTCTGTTTTATTGTAGATGATACTCCCTTCTTGATGGTGGTCAGGGACTCTGTGATTTTTGGCATTCCTCTCGACCCTGCTGACCCATCCAATAATGCCATGGCAACAATATCAGGCATTAGCATGGGAAAAGACATTGACTTTGATGACCAGGAGCAGTATGTCTACTGGGTGCAGAGCACTGTGAGAGAATATTTATTTTAACTGAATAAATATTTTAACTCGTAGGGGGTATTGATATTGTACTGTGCTGTACAAATTTGGGGATCTTTTAAGAACCTATACATACACAATGATTCAGTTGCCTGTAATGAGTTTCTGAAGCATCAAAGATTCATTAGTAGTCACAAATTTGTGACTGTTGCAGATTTGTTGCTTTGTGTGAGGTCAGTGTCTCATTCATAACCCAGTGTGAGCAAACTTTTAGACATTGCACAAATCCTCCCATTATGTTCTAAAACATTTATGTTTGAAGCTTTTTTTCTGTGCAACCCAATGACTATATGGAGGCTCTTATTAGGGAAATAAGAAACTCCTGACAACCGTTCAAAAAAAGCTATTATTTAGTCTTTTTCTAACAATGTTTTCCAGAGAGTTGGTATTTAATCTACCACCATGGGCTGTTAGAGTTATTGCTGATATCTTTTAACTCAAGTAATATGTAAACTCACATCTATATGCCCCAGAACATAAAAAAATGTAAATCCAGCTTGTACTAAGGTGACTGTACTAAAAATGAAATGCATTTGATAATCAACAATTGTTTCTTTTGCTCCCATGTAAATCGTATGAATTCAACAAGAACTGTTTTTTATTTTCAAATGTACTGATGATCCTAAAAATGCACTTTTTATTCATACTGTAAAGGACTTTGTTGAGAAAGTCATTGTTAGCAGATTTACTTGTTTACATTTTGATTTAATGCTTTAAAAAGTACTGTAATTTTAAGATGCTTTTGTTGATCTCTTATTTTGTTCTGTTTTTCTTAGAGTTCAATTTGGAGAATCAAAACCAACGGCAGTGACAGAGCTCAGTTTGCTCCGAACGCTTACATGGGCTCGCCATCTGGTCTTGCCTTTGATTGGATAAGCCGAATAATGTATTATACTAATCCCACAAGTCGAACTATTGAAGTGAGGACTTCTTTGTTTTTGTGTTATTAAATACTGGTCACTGCTCATTGCCTTAACTTGTCCTAGATGACTCACTGATCAAAATTAAGCAATTTAAACCCTAAATAAAAAGGCAATGAAAAAAAGCTTTTTTTTAAAAATCTATCTTAGCACTCGGATGTTTTTAGTGCGCAGTTGTACAACTAAATAAATAAAACTGTTTCTTGTAGGTTATCCGTGTAGATGGAAATGAGAATTACAGGAAAACTCTAATTGCATCAAATGGAAAACCAGAAGGAACAGGAGAGCCTTTTGGAATAGCACTGGATCCAGCCCGAGGGTAAAGCAACTATTCACAATAGACAAAATAAAAGACAAGAAAGCTATCTTACTTCGCTTCTAATGTAGGAAGTTGCATGATGTAAAATTTGAAAATGGTTGCTACAGATAGTGTAAATATAACATGATAATATTCGTAGTGATTTCTAAAGTAACTCTGCTCACATATGTCTGCCTCTTAAGGAAACTTTTTTGGACAGACAAAGGGTCGGATACCGGTGTTCCTCCAAAGGTTGGCAGTGCTGATATGGACGGGGGTAACCTGAAGAATCTTTACACCGGAAACCTGGCAAACATTGGGTCCCTCACTGCCGATATCTCAACCATGAAACTGTACTGGGGTGTGTCAGGGACAGGGGTGGTACGTAGAGAATGTCAACTGAAAACATTGACTACTACCAGGAATTTAAGTATTTTAAAAGACAATGCTTGTATACCTATATAGTCTTTCTTGTGTAGTTATGACTTTTCAACCATCAGTTTCTGTTTAGATGCATTTTTTTAGTTTTTAAAAATTGGATTAACCCTGTGATAACCTTACAGTTCCTTCATGTTTGGTTGCATTCAAAACATTTGATAAATATATCACAGAACCTGCCACCCTTTTATTGCCTTTTGTATGTTGCAGACCTTGAGGTAAAATGACAACAAACGTGGTAAAAAATGTGATTTCCCATTAGTTAAAAAAATGTTATGGGCATTTGTTTTAACTCCTTATAATTTTTAGAAGTAAAACTCTGATTTTGTGATATAAAGGAATTCTTGTAGTTAGTCCTTGCTTTCTTGTGGATAATGTTGTTTTCTGCCATAGTTTTCCTTATTTGTTGCCATTATTTTTTGTTTGCCCAGATTGAATGTGGAACCATGGATGGAGTGTCCCGTATCACACTGGTCAGCGGACTGTCCAAACCATGGGGGCTTACAGTCTACCAGAACCACCTCTACTACACTGACCAGGACTATGAGGTCATTGAGAGGGTGGACAAGGAAAATGGAGGCAATATGGTGGTGATGCGTAGCGGCATATCTGGTCTGCATGCCATAAAAGTCCATGCCAGAGACAGTATGTGTACATTTATTTAAACTTATGTTAATTCAACATTATACTCCCATTGTTTTCAAAGAAACAGATCAAATTTGTAACCAAATCAAGAACTTTGTTTTTGTAAAACTTTAACCTGACCTGCCAGTTTAGCCTGATTGCTATTTCTCCGTGAGAAATGTAAGAAAACTTACAGATTAGCACTAAAAGTGTTTACTTTTATGCCTTTTATAGCAATAAAATACACTCTGTATATATGGGATAGTAGTCAATAAAAAAAGGTTTACTGCAGATTAGAAATTTTGATAAATGTTAAATTGGTATTTTTACATTTTTAAGCATCTTATAAATTACCAATAATAGCGTTTCTTTAAAGAATACCTGAACTAAAAATTTAGAAAAGACTACTGTCATTTCCAAATCCAGTATATTCAGGGCAAACTGAGGTTGCAAAGTCCATCATTCCATCAAGGTTGTCTTGGATTACCTGGTGACATTATAAAAGGCAGTTGGTAGTAGTCAGTGTAGCCTTCATGTTATCTGCTAAAAACGATACACTCTCACATTTCTATTATGCATACATGCATCATAGAAAAAAGTTCAATTTAAATAACTTCATTCAACTACCTGCCTGGTTTTATTTCATTTGAAGATTTTAAGACAGATCAGAAAGAGTTAGGTTTTTTAGACCAACCAATCAACAGTAAGGAAGTAACATGATGAACATGATGAAAATCAACCAGGATGTTTTTTTCCTGATTTTTGTAAAGTCACCCGAACCCCACACTAAGAAAACCCCACCAAAACCAGCAGATAGATGTTTGTTTGTTTTTTATTTACTTTCTTTCATTAGTCAACATCATGTAACCGTTATACTATGGTAATCTTTTTAAAACTCTAACTTCATTATGGTTACAGTTATCTTATTAGTTTAGCTCCATTACATTTCTAGAGCAGCAGTTCATCTAGTGACCCCTATTTCTTTATCTCTGTTGCCTTTTCCTAAGACTCAGCAGGAACTACGAACGCCTGTAGCACCAACAATGGAGGATGTCCACACCTTTGTCTTCCTAAGCCCGATAATCAGAAGACCTGTGCCTGCACCACAGGATTCTATCCCTCTCATGACGGTACCAGCTGTGAAGAGTATGAATCGTTTGCTGTCGTCTCCACAGCTAAATACATCCGTGGCTTCCACATCAACAGCTCGGACCACTCTGAAGCAATGGTGCCCATTGGGCGAAGTATGTTGACGTTACATATTTTAGCATTTTACTTCTCAAGCACTTTTTGTGATTTCCCCCTAACAGCAGATCCCATGTGGTAATTTCTTTACAGCATTTTATTCCACGAAGAACAATCTGGACCTCCATATTGCATCTGGCTTTGTTTATTGGAGTGAACATGGCAGTTACTCATCATACAGAGGCATCTTTAGAGTCAAAACAGATGGAGGAAGTTACAGCCGTGTTATCAATTCAGGCATTGGAGATGAAGGCATTAAGGGTTTGGCTGTAGACTGGGTTGCAGGTATGACTCAGTCCAAGGCTCTGACAATCTATGCATTTCTCTATTTTAAGAATGTGTTAAGAAAGATCAGAGAAATGTAATAATATCCTATTATACTTAAGATTTTCTTTCTTTCAACTCTTAGGCAATCTTTACTTCACCAACGCCTATGAAAAGGAGACTTTTCTGGAGGTTCTGGCCATCAACACTAGTTTCCGAATGGTTCTCCTCAAGAGTTTTGAGGACCAACCAAGGGACTTGGCAGTCAGCCCCAAACTCCGCTACCTGTTCTGGACAGATGCTGGCCAATCACCCAAGATTGAGCGGGCCCTGCTGGATGGGACAAATCGCACAGTTTTGGCATCTGAGAGCCTTGCATCACCTCGAGGCCTGACAGTTGATTATACCAGTAATTTCCTCTACTGGACTGATGATGCTCTTGATATGATCTCACGCATGAGCGTGGATGGCACACAGAGAGAGATCATCCGCTACGGAAGCCGCTACCCTTCTCCAACAGGATTGGCTATTTTTGGAAACTACATGCTGTGGGTAGATAATAAGCTTGAAAAGCTTTTCCAGGCTAGTAAGGCCCCAGCCAATACTGACCAGCCAGAAGTAAGTAATAGCTTTCATTTTACAGCTGCTGTTTGATTATCTGCAGGAGAACCTAAATAAGTTTGATGCAACACAACAAATATGGGCAGAATATTAATGTAATGGTTTAAACTGTATATAGAAAAAACTTTTTTAAATGTTAATAAATGTTTTTTTATTACAGAAATTATATAAAAGGCAAAGATAAAAATATATAATATTAATCCTAACACTGTATATAGTCTAGACTCTATTTTCCAAGAAAAGGAAAACATTAGGTGTGTAAAAGTTCATCTGTAAGTTAATTGTTCATATTTTGAAAAATATCAAGTAATAATAATAATAATAATAACAATAGGAAGCTTTCAGGAGCTGCTAAAATCTTCACACATTGTGGTATAAACAGAGATGTGGAAGCATATAACTAAACAGGACAGTAATTCTTTAGCATCGACAGGATAGTGAGAAAATTGTGAAAAACCTTTAAGGACAACATATAGTAAAATTTATTAAAGAAGTGAGGAACAGCAAACATAGCTCAGCATTTTCAAAAGTTGAGATTGGTTGCATTATACCAAGTTACGCCGTAATCAAATTGTTAATGCATTTAAACCACTGCTAAAATTGAAAGTGGTTTAAATGTTCACTGTCCTTACTTGTAAATGGTTTACATATTTTTAATGTCACCAGGTAATCCGAGACACCCTTGATGGAGTGATGGATGTCGCTGTCTTTGACCCTCATGTTCAGCCCACATCTGCCAACCTGGTGGGCTTCAACCCGTGCCAGGAAGATAACGGACGTTGCCAGCAGCTCTGCTTCGCCATTCCAGACGAGGAGAAACCTAAATGTGGCTGCGCTCATGGCTCCCTCCTTAGTAACGGAGTTACATGCGGTTACGGTCTGGATGACTTTTTAGTTTTCACCACAGACTACACAGTGAATTCTCTAAGACTAGACCCAACAGATCACAGCCTTCCCTATCCAACGGTGAACTTGGGCTATGGTGTTGTGGCACTGGATTATGACTTCAAGGAGAAGCGAATTTTCTTTACACGGTCAATGGGGATTGGTCGAAGCAAGATTGGTTACATCACAACAACGTCCATCACCAGCCCTCCTGTATTTTTGGCCTCAGGTGAGCTTATTGCAGAACTTTTGCTTGAATCTCTTTTATATTGTTGATGTCACCTTACATTTTTTTTTCTGCACTTACTGCTCAGACCTGGATGATCCAGACGGACTGGCTTATGATTGGATCCATAAGCGTCTCTTCTTCACTGACTACTATAAACGTAATGTCCAATCGGTTGGTTTGGATGGGCAGAACCGCTCAGTGATTGCTCATGCAAACCGCCCCAGAGGCATCATTGTTGATCCATGCTATGGGTACGTCTGAAAAATGTTCTATTATTTAAACTGATTTAACTGTATTTATAAAGTACATTATAGGTATTTCTCTTTACATTTTCATGCACAGTTACTTGTATTGGACCGACTGGGGCTCTCCTGCTAAAATTGAGAGGGCAACGCTGGGAGGGAACTTCCGGACCCCCATTATTAATGACAGTCTGACAACACCAAATGGCCTTTCTATCGACTATGAAGAGAGGATGCTCTACTGGGCTGATGCAGCACTGTAATTCCAAAATGTTCCTTAGACATAAATAGAGTAAAATCCCCCTAATTTCTTCAGTCATGTTTTTTAATTGCCTTTGCACAGGGACAAAATCGAACGAGCCACCCTGACTGGGCAGAACCGACAGGTGATCGTGCAGGGAGTCCAGTACCCGTTTTCCATGACCGTGTTCAAGCAGGACATTTTCTGGACAGACTGGACTGAACGGGCAGTGTTTAGGGCAGGAAAAGACGACGGCTCTGGCTTTACAGTGCTAGCCCAGGACCTGCAGTATCGACCCAATGACATCCACGTCTATTCAGGTTCTAAGCAGGAGGCATGCACCAGCTTCTGTCAGCAGTTTAACGGAGGTTGTAGTCACATCTGCGTCTCAGGTGAGATCTAATTAATTTTTTAGTTGCATGGAAAATTCTCCAGTGTAGAATAGCCTTTGCTTTACTTTTCTTTGTGTTAAATATTATTAAATATGCAACACCAGACAAGATGTAATCTCAAAGAAATCTAGCTCAAAAGTAGCCATGATGTTTTTATTACCGTAAGCATTATTTTTAAACTGTGAGGCAACTTTAATTTAGAGCCTTGTTAACACTTTTGCACAACATGGAGAGACGCATTTGTTTAATTAAGAAGACAGATAAGCTCTGGTTCCATCACTCATTGTCTTACTACTTGTTCCTACAGGTCCAGTGGGCCCAGAATGCCAATGTCCTCATGAAGGGAATTGGTACCTAGCAAATAACGGCAAAGACTGCATCAAAGACACAGGGAAACGCTGTCAGCCTGAACAGTTCACCTGTCTGAATGGTAACTGTATTTCAGCACGGTGGAAATGCGATGGCTATGACGACTGCCAGGATAACTCTGATGAGTTGGAGAGAGTGTGTGGTGAGAAGTTGAAAGGAATTTTAATGCTGCTTTTGTATACAATTCTGGTTTGTTTTAGTTTTAGAAAAGCTAAACTAATCTCGTTTTGTGTTTCCCAGCTTATCACACCTGCTCATCCATGGACTTCACCTGTGACAACGGTCACTGCGTCCCAATGAGCTACGTCTGTGATTACACTGACGACTGCGGCGATAACAGCGATGAGCGGGACTGTGCCTTCCCCACATGTAACCCGGCCACAGAGTTCACCTGTGCCAACGGACGCTGCATCAACTCAGACTTTGTCTGTGATGGCCACAACGACTGTCGAGACAACACTACATCTGATGAAATCAACTGCCGTAAGTGATGACATGGCAACAAGCATTGATTTACATGGGGGCTAAAGAGTCTAACAGGTCTGGAAAATTATGGAAAATTTCTCCACTTCAATATGATAATGCTATTATTTTGGAATAAGAAAGTGCCTGCCAATCGGTGTGCCTTTTCTAAAGACTTTTAAGGGCAAGATACATATACAAGCTTAAAAGTTTCAGTTTGTCAATTCTGCTAATTTGTCTCTGGAAAACTGCTGGATTTTAATTGGCAAAATGTTTACCAACGCTTGACATAAAAATCAAATCTCCCAGAAATAAGCTACTATTACTCATGACTATCTGGTCCTTCTTGATAACCAAAGTAAACATTTCAAAATATATTTAGGAGTTTAAAGTAAGTCCATGTCACATTAGAATACACATCTATGTGGTATAGAAACAAGGATCTGATGGTATCCTCCATCCTTTTATAGCTGAACGCATATGTCCGGCTGGTCAGATCAAGTGTGAACGCAACAATATCTGCATCTACCCTGAAAACCTGTGCGATGGCTACAACAACTGTGGTGATAACAGCGATGAGAATCCCCTCTTCTGCGGTAATAGACTAAAAGAAGACTGGATCTTTCGAAGGTTATTCTACCTTGGTTTAATTTGTTGTCTTATGTGTCACACCTGTAGCTGGTCGCACATGTGCTCCCAATCAGTTCCGTTGCGATGAAGGAAAGTGCATTCCCCAGGCATGGGTCTGTGACTCTGTCTCTGATTGCAATGACAAGACGGATGAACCTCCATCTTGTGGTAAATCTCTTATTTAACTCCACACTCTGCGTTTTAAACAAATATTTTCTTGTATATATCAATATTTATTGTTTTAAATATTAAGTTTTTATGTCACATTAAAATACTCTTTTGTGCAGAGGACATTGTCAGAACTTGTGCCCCAGGCCAGTTCACGTGTACCAACGGGAACTGTGTCACACAATCAGTGGTTTGTGACGGGAACAATGACTGCTGGGACAACAGTGACGAGGCCCCAGAACTTCAGTGCGGTGAGACAGATTTTATATTATCACATACCAGGAAAGTTCATAATTATAAACTCAATAGTTTTCAAAAGTTCGTTTTTTTAAAGGTGATGGCAATTTTGATCATTTTGAAAGTAGATTAAAAGGATATTTTTTAGCTGATTCTTTGAGTTTTTTGCTTTTTTTTTCCCTCCGTTTACATCATACAAATGTCACAATAATAGCACATGTTACAAAACTCTCAAGTATAAAAAAAGATATCCATAAAGTCATTTAGAAAAAAGACATTAACATTGAATAGCAGGAATGTTTCACTTGATCTCAAAGCATGGCTGCTGAATCAGCCAACGCACAATACCAATACGAGAAATAGAAAACACTAATATTGGAAAAAAAAATTTTAAATCAGCAGGCAGATGCATCGGCCTTCTTCTAGTCTGTAAATGAGGGAAACATCAAGAACACCTGGGATACCAGTCTGGAGGACAGAAGCTAGACATCCCCAATATATTACATTGAATCTTAATAAAGAACACAGAAGTGGTGAAAAAAATGGAAAATAAGATGTATGAATATCTTTAATGGCTTTTAATAAACTGCAGTGTACATTATCGAGCAAGTTTAATATTTCTCTACAATCATTAGAGTTTCTGAACCACAGATTTTACTCTCTGACTATTTATGGTACCATTTCAAACGTTTCCAACCTTTTTCTAATTCTTCTAGGCGAGCGCACCTGTGATTCCAACCAGTTCACGTGTCCAACCTGGTACCCAGGCCACCCGCGTTGTGTGCCATTGAACTTTGTGTGCGACGGGGAGAAAGATTGTGCCAATGCTGCTGACGAGCTCCAGAACTGCCCCAACCGGACCTGCCATATGGATGAGTTTGCCTGTGCCAACGGGCTCTGCATCCTTATCCCATACCAGTGAGTGTGAAACACTTTATGACATGTTAACCACAGACCTTTCTTAAAAGTAACTGAATCTAATTACCTCCAGCTGCGACCGTGTGAACGACTGCGGAGACGGAAGTGATGAGCTGAACTGTAAATATGACACCTGCAGCAGCACTCAGTTTACCTGTGGTAACGGAGCCTGTATCCATGCCTACTACATTTGTGACGGGGATAATGACTGTCTGGACGGTTCGGATGAGGCTGACAGCCTGTGCCTTACGCCGCAGCCAACCTGCTCCCCTCAACAGTTCATGTGTAACTCAGGAGAGTGCATTGATCTCAATAAGGTGTGCAACAGACAGAAGGACTGCCAGGACAACAGCGACGAAAAAGGCTGTGGTGAGAGAATGATGCTCATGAACCTTGTTTTAAACTTTGTTTTGTATTTGTTACAGTGTTGACAAATTAAAGGTGTCACACAGGCAGGATATGTTTTAAGTGAACCATTCACCAGCATATTAATCACAAAAAGAGAGATTTTTACCCTAATTTTGTATTATTTTTATTTTCTCACTTTTAAATATTTGTATCGACTCCCTAGACCTATGGAAAGAAAACAATTCTAATATTTTAAAAAGAAAAAACAAAACATATTTCAAAAAGGGGAATTTAATGAAAAAACTGAAAAAAGCAAACTCCTCAATCAATAAAGATTGTCAGAGCAATTCATAATGTGCATATAAAAGTTCAACCAATCTTTTTACATTTGATTTTTCAGATTTTTTTCAAATATTTTTTCAGATTTTATTTCTGCATTTCAGAATGTTTTTTTTTTTTTTCATAAAAGTCTTTTTTTTTAATAGACTTTATTATTTCCGAAATTTTGTGGGAGGCTGAGCTTATAAATTAGATTCCTTTCAAATCCCGTTTTACCCTCCACAGTTCTGGAGGCGGGGCTTCCTTGGAAGTGTGGAGTTAAGACCGATTTTCATTGTTCAATGCTTGGACCAACAAATCTCTGCACAAACAGATCAACTTAAAATGGTTTGAAATGGTTAATAACAGGTGTGCTTGCTACCATTTATCCGCCGACAGGCAGGACTTTTTTCTTATTTAAAACATGCAGCACAGTTTCAGTGCATATGCATCGTGAAATTATGGAAATGTATTCATCACCAAAAACACAGAGGAAAATGTAAACATACTGGCTGTTAAAAGGTGTAAATAACCAAAGCTTAAATAAGTATTTAAAGTTATTCAGGTTAATGTTATATATGACATATTTATATCAGATTCAGAGAAACTATATTTTTAATACTTTGGACATTAGAGTTAATAGAATTTTTACAAAAATTTTTTGCTCTTTTGCTTTTTTTCACTGAGAAAACCGATTCTTAAAAAAAAATTATTTTTTTCTGCTTAGGAATCAATGAGTGTCTCAACCCACAAGTCCACAAGTGTGCTCAGCTCTGCACAGACACCCTCACCAGCTATTACTGCTCCTGCAACCCAGGCTACAGTCTTATGCCTGATGGTAAAGCCTGCGAGGACCTGAATGAGTGCATCAGCACACCAGCCGTGTGCAGTCAAATCTGCGAGAACACTGCTGGGTCGTTCCACTGTAAATGTGCTCCAGGTTACATCAGAGAACCAGACGGTCGGACCTGTCGTCAGAACAGCGGCATCCCCTCATACCTGTTGTACAGCAATCGCTACTACATCCGTTATGCATACGTCGATGGTTCAAAATCTGGTGTAGCGGTGCAGGGGCTGTCCAATGCGATTGCAGTAGATTATGATGACTATGAGAAATGGATTTATTGGTTAGATGTGGGAACAGGAAAGATTGAGAGACTGCACTTTGATGGCACCGGTAGGGAGACGCTTCTGGATCACGATATTAGTGGAGCTGAAGGCCTTGTGGTGGACTGGGTGGGCAGGTGGGTAAAAAGGAAGCATTAAGATGGCGTTTATCTTTAAATGATGGGAATTAAAATTATGTAATAATAATATTTTGTATCCCACAGGAAGTTGTACTGGGTGGATAGTTATTACAGCTCAATTCATGTGATGGAGTTGGATGGTCGCTACCAGAAGAAACTGGTGACTGGAGAGTTCAAAAATGGCAATGAGACTTATTTCATCAGCCGGCCTCGTGCTGTAGCTGTCAACCCCAAATATGGGTAATGGAATCCATAAACAAATAATTTTTAAAAAGTAGTCCTTTAATGTGTGTTTTGGTTTTGCTGTCTTTCAATGAATATCAATCAAAATACTCTGTGTGTGACACTTCTCTTAGATGGCTGTACTGGACAGACTGGGGTGACAAAGCTTATATCGGCAGAGTTGGCATGGATGGAACGAACATCAGCGCCATTATCACAACCAAGCTGGAGTGGCCCAATGCTCTGACCATCGACTACACTACTAACAAAATCTTCTTTGCTGATTCCCATCTTAACTTCTTGGAGTGAGTTATCAGACTCAGAAAGAAGAGAAAGCCTTAAAAAATGTGTGACTGTAACATGATGAAATGAAAAAGTTCAGTCAGTATCAATATGTGGCAATAAAAGACACTGCAGATCATTTCTACTGTTTTCTTTCAAGAATTACACATTGATATTGTCTTTAATTCTGTTTAAATCTTCCTAACATCATAGCTTTGCTGACATGGACGGTCAGAACCGGCACCGGGCCATTGCTGGCACGCTTCCCCATGTGTTTGCTGCTTCGCTGTTCGAAGACTGGATCTACTGGACGGACTGGAACACTCACACTATAGAGAGAGCCCATAAGTATACTGGCGAGCAACGCTCCATCATGGGGAACAACACCCATCGGCCCTATGACATCCGAGTTTACCATCCGTACAGACAGCCTAGAAGTAAATGAAGCTGTACATGTTTCTATATTTAGTGTCTGAACGGAATGCAACAAAAAATGTGTTCTGGATCATTTTCCCAGGTGAGAACCCGTGCTCTTCACATCACCTTACCTGCAGTCATCTATGTCTGATCGCACCTGGAGGTCAGGGAGCTACCTGCGAGTGTCCAGATCATTTCATTGGCCTGGCTGTGGGATTTAAGATCCAGTGTGTGGCAGACTGCTCCAGCACCCAGTTCCGCTGTGGAGACAATGAGAAGTTAGTCTGATAGAAAACACTTTTGAATATTTGCTTTATGTAGTATTATTAGTATTATAGGATATCGGGTAGTATTACTCCCTATTACACATTAGTGGTATTTATCCAGTTACTATTTTACCTTTTATTATCCATGAGATGTTTTATTGAACTTTAAAACTAAAACGTAATTCAATTTTAAGTAGAAAAGATTATCACTGAGATCTAAAAGTGCCACAATGAAGATAATTTTCTATTTAATCATTGCAATGATTAAATAATTAAACAAAATTTCAGATAAATGAAAAAGAACAGAGCTTAATATGTTTACATAATCACTAAAATAAGATTAAGTAGATAAATGTAAGAAAAACTTATTCTAGTTCCTATTATATATTCAAAACACATAGTTGTCAGGGCACTTTGTTGTTTTAAAAAATGCTTGTGTTGCAGCATCTTAATTTATTTCACTCTTTAGTGTCAAAGATAAAAGTCTGTTAATTGACTTGGTTGCTGCAGCCAACCAGTAAAATACTGAGCTCTGATTTGGATTATTTCATGACGTACTTTGCGTTAGAAATAGGAAATAAATAAACACTGAAATAATTCTAGATTATTTGAATATCTTATGAAATTAAGGTTCAAATAAAGATTCAAACATTTGATTAATAAATTCTTTAGTTAGAAAATGATAGTTATTTTTACATATGAACTCCTTTACATTTAACACAGCCACATTTGTGATAATTTAACTTCACATGTTGCTACAGCAAATTTATTACACTATTGCTTCAACTGTCATATTTAGGTATTTGATTGAATGGTATTTATTATTAGCATTGGCGGTTCTAGACAGGGGCCAACAGGAGCATGTGCCCCTGCAGAATTAGTCTTTTATGGCCCCTGCACAAAAGACATAATACAAATTATAGACAATTTGATTTACTTTTATATTCACTGTTTTATTTGCATGATTTGAGGTTCCCACGGCTTCAAATGGCTCTTTGGTTCAGTTTATATATCAAAGGAAAAAACATTGTTTATTAGACTATGCTAGAAGTACATAATCTAAAACTTTACATGTTGTAGGAAAAGAATTGTAAATTAAAATTCATTATAAAGTTTTTCTAATGAGTCTATTTGCTACTCTTTTTATGTTTTTCTACTGATAGATGTGTACCCATATGGTGGAAGTGTGACGGCCAATCAGACTGCGGTGATGGCTCTGATGAACCTCAGACCTGTCCTCCTCGATACTGCCCAATTGGCCAGTTCCAGTGTCAGGATGGGAACTGCACCTTCCCCGGTGTCATCTGCGACGGCCACCCAGACTGTCCTGACAGCTCCGACGAGGATGCTGCTCTCTGCAGTATGGCCATTTTACAACAGTTACACTTTAAAGCATCACTGAAAAAAGTTAAAAGCATTAAGAATCTAGCTGCAGATTATTCGTAGAACCTGGTTTACTTTGTGCGTTTCGTATTCCTGTAGGTGATCATCGATGTGCGGTTAACCAGTTCCAGTGTAAAAACAAAAAGTGCATCCCTGTGTCCTGGCACTGTGATGGAGTAAATGACTGCTCAGATGGTAGCGACGAGGACGCAGAGAGCTGCGCACAGAAGACCTGCAAACCAGGAGAGTTCAGGTGTGCCAATGGCCGCTGTATACCAATGAGCTACGTGTGTGACGTCCAGAATGATTGTGGGGACGGGTCAGATGAGCCGTATGAAACCTGCAGTAAGTTTTGGGTTTGATGAAAGCTTTGAAGTAACTTTAGAAGTGCTATTAAATGTTCTTGTCTTTGTACATCGTCTTCAGAATCTGCCTCACATGAGATCTTAGCTCTGATTTATCTCTGTCTCTTCTTAGTGGGTCCAGACTACAAATGTGATGAGGACACCGAGTTCTCCTGCAAGACAAATTACCGCTGTATTCCTCAGTGGGCTCGCTGCGACGGCACAAACGACTGCCTGGACAACAGTGATGAGGAGGGATGCGGTCAGTTCTTATCTCTTATCATTTGTATTATCATGTGGAGGCTGAGATCTGGCAAAGGGGTTCTTTATAAATTTCAGTGGAAAAAAAAAAATCCAAATTCCTTTTTCTTTCTTTCTTTCTTTCTTTCTTTCTTTCTTTCTTTCTTTCTTTCTTTCTTTCTTTCTTTCTTTCTTT
>JAUZNJ010010620.1:0-17926 GCA_034780135.1 Jordanella pulchra
GGGGTTGAAACTTTACACCCAGGAAAATATTTTAGAGAAAGCTCCTGCTCTGCATCTGGCCTGTGGTCGACATGAAGGAAAGACGATGATGATAAAGGGTGATCTAAGATTCTGCCATCCATCTGTTGCAAAATAGTGTTGATCATAAATTCATTGAAATCCAAGTAAAATAACCTTGAAAGGAATTGATCACATAACTAGTTTTTTTTTTTTTTTTTTTTTTCCCAAAAAAAAATTTCCAAATTGCTCCTCAGTCTTGTTGCTGCTGAGGATGGGAAAACTAGAGTTGCAGCTGCTTAATGCTGATTTCATAGTGATGATGCTGTACAAACCTTAACAGTTATGACCAACTTTCTATTTTCCTGGTCAGGGTTTTAAGAGCCCTTTGAACCTTTCTAGTGAGCTGCTGAAAAATCTACCGTTTTACAGCGTAATGCGTAAAGTGTTTGCTGCCCCTTCCAGAACAAAATAAGTCAAAGACCAAATCGCAAGAGTCTAATACCTGTACAGGTGGTGGATATATAAAGCATCCTCTCTTTCAGGTTCATGTTTACTTTCTCTGCCTTACAAAGGTCCCAGACACGCTGCCCTCTTGTTGCACATTTCATAGAGATTTTCTTGGCTTCCCTGTACTCGATGTTTAGTTGAAAAGTGAAGGATTACCATGTTGCTAACCTAATCGGATTTTGCAACTATATTTTGACAAGTTATAAAAATGAAAACTTAATCTACAGCTTCTTATTGGAGCCATAAACCTCTGCTGTAAAGAACCTCCTCCCCCTTCAGATGTTCTAAAACTGAATTTAATAGGAAATGGGAGCTGAAGAGCAACAAACGGGTCTGTGGATGATGGAAGAGATGACAGGAGTCGAACAGTAAAAACTTTTACCATCGTTGGCACAAAGGAACATTTATTGTAGAAAAACGCCTAAAAAGTCATTCCAATGGAATATAGATCTTTCCACCTTTCAGATGGTCTGTTCACAACACGGTCTGAAACCAAAACCTCTGACCTGCACATGAGGTGCAGCACATGCTCCTGATTCATTCCGGGTTCTCCTCCACACAGACCGGCAGAAGCTGATGGGCACTTTCCTCTTCAACCACAGTCTACGCTTAAAAACTTTGAGGTTGTGCAAAAGAAAAAAAAAAAGGTGTTACTGCAGTGATCGAAGGTTGCAATTCTATGTTTCCACCAGCAGATGACTCTGGAGTTCATAACTATTATGGTGAGTCTGCAGGTACTCCAGTTTTATAGAATAGTTCCTCTCCACCTCCTCACAGCTCAGTCAGTGGGACTGTTGATCTGCTTTTAAAGCTTCCTTTATTTTACTTCATTGCTTTATATAAAGTGTCTGGATTTTTACTCTACTTTCAATGTATGATGTGTTATATGTGCTATTTAAGTAATTTTGACCTACCAGAGCAAAAAGCCTGCAATCATAGGCTTTCCTTTAGTGGTTATGATGAATTTCTGATGGGGTATATTAAAGTTCCAATTAAACATTTATATTTACATGAAACACCAACCGGGATTTAAACCTTTTAGGATACAGTTGTAGGAAAAGACTTTCAACTTTCCCACTTTGGCTGCCGGGAATCTTAAATGCCTCTTTTGCCTCTGAAGGTTTGAATAACACTTTTATTTCGTCACTGTAGTTTGCCTTCAAAGTCATCTGTTTTGGGGATTTTTTTAGTATGAGCAGCTTTTTGTTCTGGCCTCTTTCTATTGATATAAAGTTGATCCCACATGCGCTTGAAAGATGATCCAATCTGCAGGTTTCTCTTGCATCTCTGAACCACGCAAAACAAACTAACACCAGTTTGATGTTGGAAGTGACTTAAAACAATCTGAGGAAACATCTTTGGATTTTTTTCCACACCCAGTGACCCCTGGTTCTACTGTCCATGGTGCTGAAACCAGAGTTTCTCACAAATTTCAAATGTTCAAAGTTTAGAAAGTAGCTTTACAACTAAAAGAGACCTAAAAAATGAAGTTGTGCCACTTCTGTCAGAGGAGATCCATGTTTAGTAATTATAGGAGAGGTTTTTAGAATCAACTTTCCCACAGTGGCAGCTTTTGTTCCTGAATCGCAGGGCCTTTGGTGTCCATTTCCAGTGGTCATAAGGTGAGAATTAGATTGCCAGTCCCTCCAAAAATCCATCCACACCAAAGGAGAGCATGCAACATACAGAGAGTCCCAGGCCCAAAAGATTCAAACCGTAGGCCTTGTTGAAACGTGTCTGTGCACCAACTGCACCACCTTAGTTTTCTTTCAGCATTAACAATGGTATTTACAGGAGATCCCTGACTGCATCATGCGCTCATGTGTATCTGTTTTGTAATATATTTCAAAGGAAGTGGGATTGATTGGATCATTCCAGAAGTAACCAAAAGCCCAGTTCCAATGAGGTTCTGGTTTGGTTTAGCAGCCCCTGCTGACATAAACTCCTGATAAGGAAAGCAGCTGAAGATGTCTGAGTGTGTACGTGGTGGCGGGGGGTGTTTTTAGCTGATATAAGCACTCAGATTGCTGACTGTGTCTCAGCTGATCAGCTCAGCAAAGAGTCGTCCTGGTCACACGTGTCAACATGTAAACATGTTCCTGCGTTGATCGTACCTAAGAAGCTATGGACACTGGTTTAGGTCCAAGATAAATAGATATCAATCACTGCCTTTGAGGTTAAAACAATTTTATTTTTTTAATGGTACAAAAATATGACATGTATTATTCTAAGAAATGCAACTATATACGTGGAGGGGTTACAGGTTCTATGTCTTTTGTTACTTTAAATCTAGAGGGAATCCAAGGTAAAATTTAGCATTTTTATATAACCATCTTAACATTTTAACTTTGGACAACCAAACATATCTGCTATACCCCTATTAATATATGGAAATAAAGAGCTATTAAATCACAGGACAGTAATACTCATCATCCACCACATTAAGGTGACAAAAAACACTGCCAAATCTGATCTGGACAGAGAGGGGGATTTTAGATCATTTTAATTTTATTTATACTTCAGCTTTATACTCTGCCTTTATTTGAATGTACTTTCTGTGTTGTGTCTTCCGCCAACTCCCCTTCATTCATTGGTTTCAAAGTCATTAAAACATGTTTCTGTCAATAAATTGCTCTGTAGTTTGTTTTCCTAAATGTAGTTTAAATCGGAAATGGCAAATAATATGGTAATTTCTGTAGGTCAGAGGTAGTTGTTTACATAATCCCATAAAAATCATGGTCAACTTTTCATTAGGCAGGTTAGTAAAGCAGTTCCACAAACAAACCGTTTACACTCTTTTTAAAGAGTTTGTTAGCTAATTACTTGAAACCTGACTGCAGCTAGAGAATTATGTGAGCATGAATGAGGCATCTCCCTCCTATTTAAAATTTTACATGCTCAGAAATTCTGGGTGAGGAGGAGTAGTGGCAACAATATTTCAGTCTAATTTATTGATTAGTCCAAAGCCAGTTAATGGTTACAACTGTAAATGTTTTGGGGTTTTTTTAGGCTCTAGTGGCCTTTATTTTGTATCATATTTGAAAGTAGACAGACAGGAAAGTGGTGGAAAAAGAGAGGGGAAGACATGCAGCAACCATCCACATGCAGCAACCATAAAACGTCGAGGACAGAGGCCTCCATACATGGCCCAAACACCACACCAGTGCCGCGCCCCTAATAGTTGCAAATCTTTTGATTATTTAATCCTTAGCTATCCTCAGCCAAACTGTAAAGCAACAAAACCACTTTTATTTGTAACTTCTTATCTTTTGATCTTCTATCTTTTTGTCATTGACAAGGCCCTAAATCTCAATTTTTAATCTGATTAAATGCAGCCTTGAATGTTTAGACTTCATTGACTTTGTTCAAAACATGCATAGTCCCACACATTCACTTCATCATACTTTGGACCTTGTGCTGATAGAGGAAGGGCAGGATAACCTGATCCACTCTATAAACCTTATCAAAAGGGTAATTTTTAAGCCTAGTCTTAAAATTAGACAGGTTTGTCTGGCTCATCTTGTTGCTGGTTCCACAGGAGAAGAGCCGGAAGATCTGCCTCAATATTCTACCTTTGGAAATTCTAGGAACGACTGGTAAACCTGCAGATTGAGATGGAAGTCCTCTGTTCGGAACATAAGGAACAATCAGATCTCTTATAGCTTTCTCTCACCTAATTCTGTTTGGCTAAGAGACCTTCGCGCAATGAAATATTAGCTGGGTTACTGCCATCAACGACTTCAATAATACATGATAAAGTTGGACCTTTTTTTAGTGTTTAGTCCTGTTTCTTTTCTAGACATAGCAATAGGCTCAGCTTTTGCTATGACTAATTGTATGACTCTTTTTCAACCCTTTTGACCAAAAAAACTGCCTCAGAGCTCATCTGATCTTTCAAAGTAGGCATCTGTATTCAGCAGGGAAAAAAACTGAGAGCAAAGTCAATGGCAGCAATGACTGCAGAACAGAAAACAGTAAATATAGGGCAGTCAAAGGGTTAGACCATGTAGCATATTTGGTCCAAAAGGAGAAGATGGGTTACGACTGAGACCTGCAGTCCTTTAGTCACAGATGGTGCAATGGTGGAACACATTTTTAGCTAAGCAGAACCCTTTATTTCCATCCATATCAACAGCTGATGAAACTAAGATATTTATAATTTCATCTCATGTTTTAGTTGGATTCTGACCTTCAGGTCTAATACCATCATTTATAACAAAACAAAGTTCTCCAACTGATCTAAAGAGCAGTTTGAAGTTCCCCTGATTTTTTTTACGTGTGATGCAGTAAACAAAGCTGTAGAAAGAAGCTGCAGATCTCCCTGCAGGATTACAGTGTAATTATCAGCATGCTGACCATGCTGTGTGCAGAGATTATTAATACATGTGATCAGCTCTGTACAGGCTTCTTCATCACGCTCCTCCTCATCTCAGTTTTCATCTTCAGTCTTCCTAATCACTGTTTTTTCACCCTCAACTCAGCTACTTTATGTAAGTATTTTCTCTACCCAGGTCTGGGGTTTGTTGAGGGGCTTCAGAATTTTACTTGGAAACTTACGGGAAGATGGTTTGGCTCATCTTGTAATGTTTTTCTATTGTGCTTTAGCCAAAAAAGCGAATTAAAACTGGATGAGAAAAGCTAAATTATACTGTCGGATTTAAGTGTTTGTGGGGTTTTTTGTTGTTTTGTTTTTATCGTTGATGTTTTTCTAGATGGTTAGATTTTTCTATTGTTTAGATAAGTTCAGCTGAACATGTACAAGGTGTTTTTAAAAAAAGGGGGTGTGGTCTCATCCACTTTGAGAAGAAGACATCATTCGCTTAACAGGTCAGAACGATTGTCCGAAAATGGAAGCATGGACTCAGAACAGTGCAACAAACACAGAGAGCTTCCTGAAAATGAATCTCTGCAGGTTGGAATAATACTGAACACAGACTGACAATACTACACCCTAGAGGGAGCATGACTGCACAAAACATTCCACAGTGCGGATTGCTTCTTTAACAACAAATCTTAACAGGGGAAGGAGCCAAGTCAATAGTTCTCTAAAGACTCACAGACTCAGAGTATATGGACCCTGGTTCTTGGAGGAAATTGATTCTCTGTGGATTCCATGATCTTGCTGGATCCGTTTGGATCCAACAAAATACATAACTGGATGACAGGGTATATTTGGAAGCTAGGATGTCTATGAATTCTGGTGGTTTTTTGGACTGGAAGTTTGTCTCTGCATTTCTGTTGTGTATAAATAGCACAGTTTCTTTGGATTGTGATTTTCAGAGGATCCTGGGATCTCTTTGTGCCCCCCTTCTTTGTGGTCCACAATCTCTGGGTAATGTAGGGTTTATGCGATAACTGGGATCTGTTTAGATCCTTTGGTCTTTGGATCATTGGACCTCTAGGGATTGTAGCATCTCTGTGAACTTGGATTTCCTCATTTTCCTGTTGATAGTCTTAAAGTTGGGAAGCCACATGAGCTGCTGGAATAAGTTAAAGTTGGATACAGAGAACAATTTCAATGCTGCCGTGTTTTGTCTCCGTCATGAAGCTGACTCTCAGATCAGTCAAAGATTCAGATTACATGATTTTCTGCCATATTTAAAGGATAGACAATATTGATGTTCCAGAGAGGTGGGTGAGGTACAGTGAGGTACAGACCAACTTTCTGGTCACTAGGCTACATTATTTAAATGAGAATAAAGAAATTCGACCAGCAGGGGCACTCCACAAACATAGTCCCCCCACCAAAAAGAAGAGATGTTTTTGCAGATTGAAATTTGTTGTTTCAGATTAAGATCCCTGAGTCAGGATGAGTCCAAAACGCATCGTCTTCAAGAAGGTGTCCAGAGACAAGTCTGTAAGTTATGCCAAGAAGCCAGCCCGCCCGTTAATCCATCTACAGGTAAAGTACTCCTACATCAGGCAGCCTTATTGACATGGGTCCCTCTGCCTTATCTGATAGGTGGCCGTCTACATGGCTAAGAGAGATTTTGTGGACCACTGTGACTTTGTGGATCCAGTCGGTGAGTGACTACTGACTTAGACATAAGATGCTTCTGATTGTTGAATTGTTCTGTTTGTTGACTGAGGTTTCCTGTGCAGGAACAGATTAGCTACCTTCCATCATCAAGGATCTAGATTATTCTCCAAAGCCAAACTAAAACTCTTTCCATTAAACCATTTTTCCAGAAACATTAAAGGACAGCTGTCCAAACACAACCATGACAAGGAGACCCACAACAGCAAACATGAGAGCTTTGGCATTGTTTCTTTAGCAACTCTTTGTTGCTTGCACTCTATTTGCTGCTGCTATATGTTTTCTGCACATGCCCAAAGTGACATGCTGCATTACCTTACACAGACTCTTCTTGTTTCTGGTAACACAGATGGTGTTATCGTGATTGACCCAGTGCAGCTGAAAGGAAAGAAAGGTGAGCTTTTGTGTCTTATCTACCTAGAAATCAGCATTAGTAAGAAATGCTAGCAAGTGTTTGAGCTTCAGAGTCTCCGTTAAGGCTCATTGTTTATAATCGAGATAACGCATACCCTTGATTTCTCTATCTCAGTTTACGTGATGCTGTCCTGCACATTTCGATACGGTCGCCAGGATATGGATGTGATGGGAGTGGCCTTCAGGAGGGACCTGTTTGTGGTGACCCGGCAGGTTTACCCAGAGATGCAGGACAAAGAGAAGTTGACCCATACCAAGGTTCAGGAAAAGCTGCTGCACAAACTGGGTGACTACGCCTACCCTTTCTTCTTCGAGGTGAGGGTTAAAGTTGGAGAGTGCATGATGGCCCTCTTCAATAATGAATTGTACTAAAGACCAAGATTTGACACTGGACCAAGCATAGCTCAATGGCAGGAAAAGGACAGACACCAGGATTTAGGTACTTGCTAAAATTGAGGTTGTACTGATAATTATGTCCAACCAAGGATAGTTGGCCAAGCACCGAGGTCTATATTAGAACAAATGTCTTACTTTGGACTCAGATCTTATTGGTCTAAGCTAAATCAAGGACTGAGAATATAGGTATGGGTGATGTCTTAGTAAGGACTGAGGTCTGGACAAGGACAGAGATCTGAGTTCAGGTCAGACCCAGGTTCACATCTGACTCAAAAAGAGATTTTAATTCTCAGTTCAAATTAGGATACATATTCAAACATAAACTGAAAAATTGTTGACAGACCAGTTAAACTAAAATTCGTTTTCAGTTTCCAGACAACCTGCCATGTTCTGTCAGTCTGCAACCCGGTCCAAATGATGTGGGAAAGGTAGCGGATCCTCCTCTCAAACAATTATCTGTTTATTCATCTATTTTTGTCTCTGCTGATGTATGAAGTCTGGACTTATCTGATTATTTTTTGTAGAAATGTGCAGTGGAGTTCGAGGTGAAAGCGTTCTGTGGAGAGAATCAGGATGAGAAGATTGACAAACAGTGAGTGTCGGTCAGTTTGGCACTCATAAGTTCAGTCAATCATTGTTTCGTTATGTGGTTTCGCTCTTGTTTACTTGTAGGAGCTCAGTTCGACTCACCATCCGAAAGATCCAGTTTAGTCCAGAGAACAGTGAAGTGGCTCCTTTCGCCGACATGACCTTCGAGTTCCTGATGTCTGAAAAGCCTCTACATGTCAAACTAAGCCTTCCAAAAGAGGTCAGTCAAGCTGGTTCTGAGATCAGTTGATGTGAGACAAATTAGCCATGATATAGGCTAAAGTTCAGTGAAAAATAAAAGGCCCGGCCATGTCAGGTGGCCCAGAATGAAGCACCTAACAGGATGGTACTGAGATTAATCAAAGATGGACTCATCACCTGTAGTCCAGAGGGTTATTCAGGCCAGTCAATGACAGACATCAGATAATGGTACCAAGGGGAATTTATTACCTTCATTGCATATATTTAGATCTTCAATCTGTTGTCCCAATATCATTGACTCACGTGGATTATTTTTCTCTCTCCAAGACTAAAAAGAAACTGTTCATTCCTGCTTTGTACTTTACTTTTATTTGTTTCTGGGATGTGGGGACAACTAGTGGCACAAATTGTAAACAACTAATAAATAAAACAGTACTCCTCTTCGCCACTCTCCTGTTGTCTTGTAGGCATAATAAATCCCAACTCTCTATTTCTGTGACATGTCATAATTACTTATTTGTCATACATTTCTATTTCAGTCTACTGGGATAAGATGGAGCTTTAACTAAGACCTTTAGACTTTGCTTTGTACATCTGCTCTTCCTGAGCATCTGGAATTACTTTAATGTGATCCCAAGCCATCTGTGAAATATATATCTAGTAAATCCTTCCTCACCCGGCTTCTTACCATTAAATAAAAAAAACCCAGTACATACTCAGAGGTCCTCCTGATCAACTTACCTTCACAGATTATCCCCTAGTGGAGAGTCAAGCCCCCATGCCATCAATGCTTCCTTCAGCTGCTTGTAATCATTCCCAAACTTAGTGCATACCTTCATTGTTTTAAAGTTTATAATCTTTTTAGGCACAGTAACTGTAGATCTGTCCTTCTGTTTCTTTGTCGTCAGACGTTTTATCATGGAGAGCCAGTCAAAGCTAATGTTGAAATCACCAACTCATCCAGCAGGAACATCAAAGACATCAGTTTGTCAGGTGACTTTCTCCTCGTTCACATCCAAAAAATCTTTCACATCTTTGCAAGAATGTTCTCACCTTTATACACTTCTCTCACTATTATACACCTAGGCTTTTCTTTAGAAACATGCCCATACCTTAACACACCTGTTATTAATTATAACTATACTTACCTATACACAGTCGTACTTACCTTTTCACACCTGTCACCTTCATACCATTTTCCTTAAGAGAACACTCCTATTCTCCTATACTCTCCTGACCAGTGGATGATTGAGACAGAGACCTACTCCACAGCATCATGATGCAATCATGACCTAAACAGATACTCACAGGAAACATACAAACATGTCAATAATGCAGTTGTTACTTCCGGTCTTCCCGTTGTCATTATTGCCTTTTTTCCACTGTCTTCAGTGGAGCAGGTGACCAATGTGCTGCTTTACTCCAATGACAAATATGTGAAATCTGTGGCCAAAGAAGAGACTGAGTAAGTGTTTATTTCGCAAATGACATGTGACAGTTCTGAAATACATGTTTTCTGTAAG
Source organism: Jordanella pulchra (assembly GCA_034780135.1). Lineage (NCBI taxonomy): Eukaryota > Metazoa > Chordata > Actinopteri > Cyprinodontiformes > Cyprinodontidae > Jordanella > Jordanella pulchra. The sequence continues at coordinate 9,667 of JAUZNJ010010620.1, forward strand.
AGTTGTGTTGTTCATGCAGTTTGATATTTGTTGTAGTGATTCGGTTCCCTCTGGTACAACACTGAAGAAGGAATACACTCTGTACCCTATGCTGGCGTACAACAAGGACCGCAGAGGAATCGCTCTGGATGGACGACTTAAACATGAAGACACCAACCTGGCTTCATCCAGCATGTAGGGACACTGTGAAACAAGACTAGCTGCAGATCAATCTGTAGAAAGCTGTAGACTCTGCATTGTATGACTAAAGGCGGGGCTCTAATTCTTGTCTCTGTGTCTCAGTGTGAAGCAGGAAGTACTGAAGGAGGTCCAGGGCATGTTGGTCTCCTATAAGGTGGTACTGAAGATGATAGCCTCCGGGTAAGTAAAACTCTGCTGGTCTCAGATCAGTTGAGGGGTTAAACCTCTAGTTTAGAAGAGCAAATCATTTGCAGTGTAACTTCCTGTTGATTAGGTGACCTGTTGTCCCTGTAAGTCTGCTGTCAGGGAAAATAACCCTCTAAGTGTTAAATGAACTGATGTCTCTGCTCTCTCTGGTGCTGCTCATTAACAGGGCGGTGGGATCCAGGTATGCACACATTTCAACATGGTCTGTGTTTTTAAGGGGTCTGTGTCTTTCTTACATTGTAGGGACCCATTTCCATAAATCATAGCACTCTGTGGGACTGACTGCTCTAGAAGGGACCAAAGCCCGGTCCCCATTGGTTCAAATAATGTTTTAAAGTTAGGTTTTAGGTTTAGGGCTAAGATGTGAATTGAGTTTAGGTATGAACCCGTAATGGTTAGGTTAAGGATAAGGGTTATGGCTTGGCTGTAGGAATTGGTCAGAAATGAATTGAAGTCAATTGAAAGTTCCCACAAGGACAGAGAAATGTGATTTTGTGTATGTGTGAGTGTATGCAGTTGTTTATGTCACCTACTGAGGACCATTTTTGGTGTAATTACTATAATTCCGAGGACCAACTGGCCATATGGGGACCAAAGGCTGGTCCTAATGTTGCAGACCCTCATTTTTAACCTTAGGGAGTCAGTTTAGAGGTATAATGTGAATTACGTTTAGGTTAAGGTTAGGGTTAGGAATATAATGATAATGATTAGGGTTAGAGTAATTGTTAGGGCATAAATACAGAAGCTAAAATTAATGTAAAGCCTTAATATGGATGGAGATACAAACTAGCATGTGTGTGTGTGTGACTGTGTGTGTTTTGTGATGATGCACACTAACAGGTTTGTGATTTTCTTACAGTGACGTCTCTGTGGAGGTTCCATTCAAACTGATGAATCCAAAACCGGAGCCAGGTAAAACTTTTTAATGTTAAGGTTGTTTTTGTGTGTGTGTGTGTGTGTGTGTCCTGTTTGCTAATAAAGTACTGAGAATTAATGTCCTGGTTCTGGATAAAAGCTCAACTTATTTGCTTTTACAAGTTGACCATTAGTACTGATGCCACAGGGTTCCACTTGGTAACTGTGTATTACTTCATTAGAAGTGGCTTTAGGAAAGAAAAAAACAACAACACAAAACAAACATTCAATAGACATGGAGACTAAAAGGGAGGCGAGAAAGAGAGAGAATGAAGGAGAAATAAAGAAAAGACTAAGAATGTGGAATAACTCCTAGAAGTCTACTTCCACACCTGCGAGAACACACTGCCCACGATGAATGAGGGAGTATCCCAATGGACACACAGTATGAAAAGGTTATTCAGAGCTGTTAGTGCTGCAGCTTAGTACTAATCATAACTGTGTGCCCGTGAACACCTGGATCCAAACGTTGGAGACCGGAGCCCCGGACACAGGGTGGGAGACACCCCCTCCCCAAGATGGGTTGACAGGAGCCTCAGGGTCAGACCCCAGAGGCTGTGATGTTCTGCTCGTCTTGTTTTCATCTGGAACATTGCAGACTCAGTCTTTGCAGCATTTTATATTGTCCTTGCTACACCTAATAATCTGGACAAATTTGGAGGGCTGTGTAGGGCAAAGGCTGCAACCTTACAACACCACATTACACTTAGAAATAGTCATTTTCACTGCCTTTTGTACCATCTAAGTGACAATAGTCTATTTTCAAGAGTCGTTCACAATCTGTTGATCGTGTTGATATTTATAGGCCAAACCAAAACGTCAATGGAGGTTTATATTTGTCAACTTCTGAAGGCTAGGAGCTGTTGCTAGTTCACCATGTTTTTCCGACAGGAAACTGTCAATGTAGTTAAAAAAATGTCAAAAAGGAGTGCGATGAGTAAAATACGAGTCTATTGAAAGCTTGTCCACAAGACCTTTACTGTCTCATCTCTAGACTGTACCCACATATTTCAGTAGCACAACATCCAGTCCTGTGTCGGAGTAAAGTGATGACTCATTAATTGCCTGAGACACACTATTCATGTCCTATTTTATTTCTTCTTCTGCTGTTGCCAATGACCTTCAGCTAAGGAAAGGTAAGGTGTCTGCTTCAGCACATTTCAATCCTCAAACCTGATAAATTTGATGTAAGACAGTTTAGTTCATTTGTGAGGCTATCCTGGGATTCTCCAGCTTTCTCTCCGACCTTTGCAGTGAACCTGAAGACATGGTGTTTGAAGAATTTAAAAGGGCCTATCTGAAGGGCGTGGTGTACGGAGACGACGATGAGTCTCCAACTGAGGCCTGAACTACGAAGATGGCCGTTAACATCGACAGTTCAGTTCTTCAAATACAAGGAGACAGAAGAACCGCACATAACTATGAAAGATATTTATTGTGGTGTTCTTACAAATAAAATCTGTAGTTGTTTACCCGTGACATTTCCTTTGTAAAGGAATTATACTTATAGTCTGTAGGACTGTTTATGTAGCTAGTAGTATGCCTTGTAGTTGTGGGCTGTTCTAGGATTAAAGAACTTCCTAAACCCAAAAGCTGCAGTGTTTGATTTTGTCTGACCGTTCATCCAACAGCTCGCAGGTGTCTCTTATTGACTTCCTCAAGCTCTTTTAAGAGACTTTTAAGGGAGCATTTGTAGCTTAGCACCTTTGCAGATGTCCTGATTCATGTCCGTTTTAAATAAAATGCTAAATAAAAATATCACATTCAACATGAGTTAGTCCATCTGATCAACCCAGACAAGGCTTCATTTCCATAAATGTACAAAGATGAAAAATCCGTCTTCCATGTGTCTCCATCAGATGTACAAACACATCATTCGACTCCTTTCCATGCAGGGAGGCGGTAACTTTAATCTGAGCTTCCCTCCAATAAGCATTGTGTGTACATAAGAAAATATTGCTTCAGTTCAACAAAGCTTCCTCTGCTATGATACTCTGACCTCAGAGCTCTGCTTGGGGCAGCTACCCCCTTTAAGGTGGGACTCCAATGCCTGAGCCTTTACCAGCAGAGGATAGACGGCTCAGTTGAAACCGTGGTGGAAAAATCTGCTACAGCTAATAAAACTTCTGTTCTTTTCCTGTTTTGACTAATGCCTCCTGATATCTGTCCTCCAGGTTTATTCCTGCTTTTATTCCAAGTAATCTGTTTTTATACAGTAAGGACACTGGTTCCTCTGTATAATTGGTTGAAATATTCCAGCGGATTAATCTTCTTGTGATGTAAATATCTAAAAATGTGTTTTCTGCATAATGTAGCCAACTCTTATACATTCTAGACATTATTAGATGATTGATTCAAAGACTCTCAGCTATTATCTATTGTTATATTATGACGTAAGGCCGGGCAATATGGCTTAAAATTCTTATCTCAGAGTTTTTTATACTAAATCTGAGATATTTAGTATAAAAGCTGTGAAAACAACGTTTTACAACAAACTGGTAAAATATAGCAAAACTAAATGTTTGCAACTAGTGGTGTTAGACCGGCAGCTAGTTTATCAGTGATAAGTAAACATCTAAGAATAAAAAGTAATGAACTGGTATCCTGGGCTATAGATAGAAGTGCAATGGTAAAAAATATATCCTGATTTTCCAAAAATGAAATGACCATAAACAGAAATTAGTTTTATTTATTTAATTTCCAGCCCTTTAATCAAGACATATTTTTCACACACTTGTTATGACTGATTAATAAACTAGCTTACTTTGTTTGGATTTAGTCTGGCTGCAGCCAGTCTTCAGTTCAATGCAGTTCAATTCAGTTTATTTATTTATATAGCACCACTTCACAACACGTGTCCTCTCAAGGCACTTTACAGTGACAATTCAATCAGACTACAGTCAGATTGGTCAAAATGTTCTAAGGCAAACCAGCATCTTATTCTACAGCAATCACTCACATCATCTGGTTTTGCTCAAGGTTTTTTTCCTGTTAAAAGAGAGATTCCCTCTCCACCGTCACAGCATGCATACTTGGTGTGAGAGATTGCTGCAGTCAACAACACTTTACAAAGCAAATGTCTATTATTGCTACATTCTCATCTAGGAGAAGTGAATTCTACTTAGCCATTGACTCCACACAATCTGCTGGGTTTTCAAAGAGGGAAAACTTCTAAATGAATATCTATGATTTGATTGAGTCGACTCTGAAAAGTGCCTTGAGATTACATGTATATAACATATCTTTATTAATGATGAATTAAATTGAACTATAAAATATAAGCTGCTATTCTTGTAATGTCAAAGATTTGCCAGCAGAGAGCAGTATGCGATCCCCGAACTCTCCCTCGCTGTGCTGCGCACTGTTCGCCGCCAGGGGGAGGTGTTTCTCCGCAGCTCATCAGGGGCCTGATAATGACAGGATGGCGGAGGCAGGGGGACCGGAGTCCACTGCGGCCCGGTGCCCGGACGAGTCCTCGGACAGTGAACCTGAACAGGAGCCCGGATCTCCTCAGAAACTCATTCGGAAAGTATCCACGTCCGGTCAGATCCGCAGCAAGGTATGAGGGGGTCACACTTGCGGAGCTTATGGAGGGGTATCAGGGGTCATTCAGCGGAGTGGGCCCCACGAAGCCCCGTGCTGCTCCGCTTTGACCGAAGAAACTCTTGTGAGCCAAACCCCCGGGACAATTTAACACTTTTGAAATCCCAGCCTTAAGGAAGTTGTTTATAGTGTTTAACGAATGTATATGATCACCGCCTGGTTGCATTAATGCTGTTCTCTGACCCGTCCTCCGGAAAACCTTCACTGGGTGATCTGTCTGTTACCGAAACTTGAACACCTTCTTCTCTCATCCGCTATCCGATGTAGGCGGTCGCAGCCGGTAGACTTAAAGATACAAATAGGCCGCACGAAACAAAATCGGATCAATCTATCTTTTTTAACTGGTATCCAAATTAGAGAGTGTGTTTATTTCTGTCCTTTTTTTTCCATTTGTTCCATTGTTATGGTGGAATAAGTAAAATGAACTATCAACGCTTTTAACCATAGCTGGATTATAGTGTCTGCAATAACGCAGAATCGGACCTGATGACAATTTTTTAATTGAACCGCATGAAAAGGCACGTTTGTTTTTGTTTTCTAACCACCACCACCCGGGTTTACGGTGGTTTGTTTTTAATAACAATTTGCTTAAATTTAAATCCGACGGATTTTGAATTGAGTTTGGTCCGATTGTTCAGTTCCGGAACAGTTGACATAACTGTGGGCAACTGGTGACTTATAATGATGCCGAATTAAAGAGTGGTTTTGTTTCTTTTCTTTGATGTCTGTAAAATTAATATTGTTTGCGCGCTAATTTTAGAGGCAAATGTAAGTTTAGATCCAACAGCTTTTAACTGGAGTCTGGATAGAGCTAACGGAACCTTGGGCTGCTGGCGAGTTTTGATCCTGCCGAATTAAGAGTGAACGCGTTTTACATTTAACAGCTTTTTTAACAGAGATTAAAGATTGATGGATTAAAGAGTTAAAATAAAAAGGGGTTTTGTTGGAAATCGGTCTGTCTGTTTTTTTGCATCCGAAAACTCCCAGATATTTGTGTAAAGACCTGTTGATGTTCACCAAGTGATTTCACAGAAGCCGAATCAATCAATAAAACATAAACTGGAGTTAAGTTTAATATGCGTCCACCAGCTTCTCGCAGCGGGCGAATTCCAGAATAACAATTGAAATAGGAGAAGGTTACAATTAATTCCGTTTAATAACAGTGAGAAATAAGCCCCAAAACCTGATTTGCGAAGGCTGGACGAGCTCGGCCTGGGGGAGGCCTCGGGGTCTCCAACTGTTTCCACCCGGACAGGACTGAGTTGTGAGACACGGTGGGAGTAGGTACATTCCAGGTAATGTTAGCGTTGGGTTTTCCTGTTAATTCGGACTATTGTAAAAAGAATAAGTCATTTCTATGCAGATAATCTCTGATAAATCCGAGCAGCTGTTACTGATTCTCGATTAATTATCACGTTTACTTGTCTCTGCGTTCAGGGATGTTTAAAACAACGTAGAGTGACCAAATTTGCTTACATGCTGAGCTTTTGAAAGTTGCGTGAAATAAGCTTAGTTTCCGTTTTCTTAGAAAACAAATTGAAAAAATGTAAAAGCGTTGTTTGTTATGTAAAAATAAACAATTTCTTTTCAGTTCAACTTATTTTGTGAAAATATAAAGTGCAGGGATATAAAGGTTTCAGCAGCTGGTTACCACATACAGATAAAACGATACTGTTTTAAATCTGTGAGTTCCTATGGGCCCTGAAGGCAGCTGTGGCTGGGTTCAGGGGGTTTAAATGGAGTTCGGTTTCTATTTAAAGCTGCATTTTTTCCTTGTTGGAGTTAAACTCGTGGAGAAAGATTCATGGAAATAACAAGGAACGGCTTAGTGGTTTTATCCACAGCCTTCCCTCTAAATGTTCCCACAAGTACGTCATAAGCATCAAAGTGATCCGAGATTTAACCCCTCACAGTAAACCTGGTTCTCTACAGCAACAAACCCTCCACTGTTCCACTGTGTCAGGAGACAGTGACTCAGCTCCCGCTAAAACAAGCTAATCCAACTGCTTTACACCAGGTTTTGGAGAAATCTAGAAATATGTATAAAGGCGTTTGAGGCAGGGGATTCTGCAGAGACCTAAAGGCGGCGTTCTTTGTGGACTCAGATAATAATGGTGGAGCTGCAGCCCTTACAATCTGATGGATAGAGGGATTCTAGGTGTGATGGTTCAGAGAGGGTGGACGAATTGTCTATGAAGATCATCTCTGTTACAATTTAAGTTTTTCTGCTACCTGGATTAAACTCTAAAATATCTCAGAAAGAATCACAGCAGACATTTATTGATAAATTTTCTGAACACATCAGTTTCCTCCAAAATTTGCAGACAATTTCAATTCCCTGATCTTAAGTGGACTTTGATCCAGTCCCATAGTTCTTCTTCCAATCATCTAAGTGATAGTTTGTAGGTGTTGCACAGGACCAAGATCACAGCCCTGAGGGACTCCGGATGTCAGATCTGAGGACCTGGAACATCCATCCTGCTCTTCTTGAACCAGTTTCCTATGTTACCACATTCAGATGATCCAAAAAACAAAAACTTTTACGCAGGCCTAGCTGTTCAAATCTAAGTTTAGACATTTGTTAAACAGAACCGTTACAGTGGAAGACCTAATCAATCTAATCAGGGTTGTCAGCAGGGTTTTTTAAGAGCATAACGGTGGGGAGGTGAAGCTTGCTCTCTGCTGTAGCGTGTTCACCTGCCTCGGTGAGCTCATGACAGTCTTAATAGCGAGAAGTTCATGTTTTCAAAGTGTATCCCTCATGTCTGCGAGTAGGGAGGTAAATATTTTTAAAAACACAGTGTCTGTGGCAGTTACGCTTATTAACAGTCAGGGTATCTGCATAATTACATCGTACTCCTAAGGATTTCAGCGTAACCAGTGGCTGTGCTTAAATTCACTGGGGAGGAAGACCAGATGTCAGTTAAATGGCTGTTTGGCTCATAAAAACTGAGCGTATTGGACAGATTTTTAGCATAACTTCAGCTTTTCTGAGCGTAAAGGTCTGTTACCCTGGAATATGCTGGCAAGAACCCTGCTAGTTAGAGCCCATTTTGCCACAAAGTTACTATAGATATAAATAAAAGAAATTGAAAGGATTAAGGCTAAACTTTAACAACTTGGAGCAGTTTGTTACATACGGAAGTGCATTGCTGTCACGCAGGAAAAAAAAATTCGAGCGCTATCACGTTATAACAGGATACGTATCTCGTTAAAACGTGATAGTATCTCGTTAAAACGTGATAGTATCTCGTTAAAACGTGTTATGTATCTTGTTAAAACGTGATACATATCTTGTTAAAACGTGATAATTTTGTGTCCAGGAAGTGGCGGTATTATGCTAGGCTAGTACAGT
>JAUZNJ010010631.1:0-17925 GCA_034780135.1 Jordanella pulchra
AGATCTAAATATTATTGAGCCACTTTGGGGTGTTTTGGAGGAGCGAGTCAGGAAACATTTTCCTCCAGCAGCATCACATAAAATCCCTCTGACCACAGTGCAGGACTTGTATATGTCATTCCCAAGATGAATTGACGCAGTATTGGCCACAAAAGGAGGCCCTACACCATACTAATAAGTTATTGTGGTTTAAAACCGGGTGTTTCAGTTTCATTGTCCAACCACTGTAGATCCTCACTCCTCCTTATCTACATGGTTTTTTTTAGAATGCTTGGTTGCTACAACTATATACCACCACAGTTTGTCTAGTGGCAGACACGTTAAATGTATATTAGCTTGGGAGGAACTGGCAGCAGAGGAACAAAGGGACAGCGGGGAGACTCACCAAAATAGAAGATGAGAGTACTTGACTGAATGGCAAATGGGGTCTAAACATTTACTCATCTTGTTGCGAATGGGGTTCTGGCATTAACTCGCCAAATAAAGAATTTTGTCACATTTGGCGAGTGTTAATTTCAGACTCTGCACACAGGACTGAAAATGAACATCTATATTAAAAATAAGAGTGAATTTCACACAGATGAACTCTAATTACTAGTTAGGCTGAAGCTAAAACGAAATGCTTTTACTGCACTTTTATTTAGGGTTATTTAGGAGTATTAAAGTAATTGGGGTTGAAGTCATATTTGCAAATAGTTTTGTAAAATTACATGAAATGCTCTACAGGGTTGAAAAGCACAGATTTGCTTGACAGTGTGACAAAGGACCTAAGAAGCAGAAAAAAAATTTGTTCTGAGTTTTAGAAAGGATAAAAGGCCAGATTACTCAACAAGTTGCCAACATTTTTTCACCTATATGTTTTTTGTCTTTGGTTTTTTGTCTTTGGCCCCTTGAGGCCCCTGGTTGCACTTTGCCACCTTAGTGTTCGACTGTCTATCTTCTGCAGACCTGTGTATTCATCTGCTTCGCCTTACACTGGTTAAACCATCCATGGCAGAGTGGTTACAAGCTGTTTGTGATGCCTGCACAGTCTAAGAGAGGACTGAGGAAACTTGATAGCTCCATTAAAGCTATACTTTAGTCTTCAATTTCAAGGCTGCAAAAGTGCTCTGATGCTTTCATCTGTAGATGAGTGTATGTGTGTGTGTGGACAACTGAAAGAGCGGAAGAAAACCAGGCCAGAGAGGCTACTATGAAATTTTAGTAAACATGTTTTACCCACATTAAGGATACATAAATGTGATGATCATATGACCACTTTTTTCCAGCAGGGAACCTTGTGTCCTACCAATATTGACGTCACTGATGTAGATCATTTACTTTGGCTGTCACAAACCCCTCCTTTGTATAAAACAGTACTGGCACTGATCTCCTTCAGCAACACAACAACCTGACCTCTAAAATCCTCGGATCACACATCACGTCCATTTTTTGCTGAAAAAGGATGTAATGATTAGACTGAGTTAAAGTAAGTCTAAAGTAAAGAGAATTTCACTGGTTTTATCCTGAAAAAATAAATTAAATTAAAAAATCAACAGATGAATCAGTATAAGACTAGTATATGCCGAGATGTTAATGTTCTACTATTCAGTCTATGATCACATCTAAAATGGTTTCTACCAGATTCTCCAGCGTGCTTGAAGATGAGTGAAGTGAAGACTCAGAAGTTGTATCCTTTCTCTCGCTTGGGAATACTTTTATGTCCTTTTGGTGAAGCTGGATATGGAGAACAAGGTCTTCACAGTGTTTGTCTGGTAAATGATCCCTCTACAGGAAAATCGGTGTTGGAATTCAGACCTTATTTGTCCCTCAAAAGATTTACATGTTAGTTAATTTGAAGTTCAAGCATTGTGGTAACTCAGTGCAGAGGTGAACTATTGTTTTATAAGTTTAAGTGGTTGGCAGCCGGGGCAGAAATAATTTGCTTGTTCTATAAGAGCAACCAACTCACAGCCAATTCTGAGGCCGTCTCAGTGAAGAAAAAGGTTAGGGAACAAAATGTGTGAGGCTGGTTGTAACGGAGCTGAACAGCTTCACAGAAGGTCAGAGTTACTTCTAGAACATCTTCTAACACCCCCAGTTAAACAGACTGAAGTAGCTGCCAACACCGCTCACTCTGTGGGTGTCTGCCCAGGCTCTTCAAATATGTCCACACACTTAATGTCCTCACTTATTTCAAAGATGATTAAATACTTTTTCTAAAGGTAAGAGAGATGGGAACAGTTAGCCTGGGTGATTTATTGAGAGGTTAATTTGGAACAGGAAATCTTAAGGAGTGATTAAGAGCCTGATGACAGAATGTAGCCACAGTCATATTATAAAACCATACCTTAAAGAAGCAGGTGTCATTTATTGTTACAGTAATGGCTAAGAATTAAATGTAGGCATTTATAGGTGTTTATTTTTCATGCATTTCTTCTATAACCAGTGAAAACTGTCCAGATTTTCCCCCAGAACAGGTAACAGGCCAATTGGGAAAATTCTGAGGAAGGGTGATGGAGCCTTAGTCTACTCAAACAGAGGAATTCAGAACTCACAACCATGACCAAACACACTCTCATACCCAAAGACAATTTATAGGAGCCACAGCTCCTCTGTCATTAACAGCAAATTCTATTTGCTGAATAGCTCTCCCCCATTCATGTTGGATTATTTAGTGATTTTGAAAGGAAGGTAAAAAAGAGTGTAAGCATGCAAAATGATTTGTTTCACATGTTTCTACAGGAAGTAGCGTATATCTGTGCAGTGAAAGGAAGTGATACATGTTTTTTTAAACATTTTGATGAAAGATCAGTAAGTTGGGCAGTGTGTATGTATCCAGCCTCCTTTAATATCATTTAATTAAATCCAGTATAATAAAACACTTCAGAAGTCTTCTAATTATGGAACAGGGGTACAGCTGAGTGTAATTTAATCTCTTTACACCTGCTGCTGTTCTGTTTCTGCCTTTAGAGGTTTGTTTGAGAACATTAAAGAACAACCAGCCTCATGGGGATCAAGGCTCCAAACAGGAAGGTTAGGAAGGAGGTTCTGGTTCCATCTAAAGTTTGGATAGGTTTAAACTAGCATTCAAAGCTTTAAACATCTCCCAGAGCTTGCTGAAAAAGAAAAGGAGATGGACCACCTGCGGTTCAAGACAGACATCTAATCTGATAAGATTTATTTTCAATATTCTGTTTGTGTTTTGCTTTTTAATACAGTTTTGATATAAAACTTTGGAACTACATGTTTTTTGATGTACCTGTCAATAAATGGGAGCATCAGCATCTTAACTGACAATCGACACTGTTAAATATAAAAAGAACACTGTACTATGAACCAAGAAGAGTGGAAACAGAGACAAATAGCCAAATAGTTAAAACAGCAGAGTTTTGATGAAGTGAGAGAACAACATAAACCTTTCTCTGAATTCATTCATCTGCCCGGCTTGCATTGCATTAATTAAACCTGTCTAGGCTTACATACAAATACCAACACATGTGTGGTTGCGTCTAATGGGGGGGGGGGGCTTTAGCTCTTTGCATTTGTGGAGAGCAAACAAGGATTTCATTAGGTGTAAAAGCCTGACTTTGTAATGATCAATGGCTTGGCTCATCGGTCGAACTGACTGCCGCTTAGAGATGGATGGAGGGAGCAGAAAACGGGGAGGGGCTGGGGGTGAAAATTAAGTGGAAGGAGGTGTTGGTGCACAAGAAGATAAGATAAACTGCAAAACAAAGAGCCAGATGAAGAATAATGGATCAGGTTGACCTTCCAACTTGCCTCGGTGAAGTATGTCTTCTGGCATATTTACTACAGGGTCATGCTTGTCTTTTTCTAATGAGACTCTGGTGCAGAAACAACCACTGGACAGAAAACACGTTTTTAAAGGTTTTCTCCACACAGTAAGTTCCACCTTCACAGAAAAAAGGCTGGAGAGAAGAGGTTGGACTAGAGTTTTTGATTGGTGGAAATGTTGTGCATTTAAAGAAGTGTCTTACTTGTTTAAATTAGTATAATCTCCAAGAGGAGGTTCCACACATCTATTGTGGCTTAGGTTGGCAGGAAATAATGGTGGTGCAGCCGTGTGCTTGCTTCCCAGAGTTGTTTTCAGTCTTCTTTCAGGGTGATAAGTGATGGATGGACATGCAGCTCCATGATTTCCAGAAGGCCAGAGAAAGAAATTGTTGCTACCACAAACATTGGCAACAATAGTAATTATTGTAAATTCAAATTATCTGAAGTATTTATTTTTTTACTTTTCAAAGTTGTTCATATTTCCTGAGCTGAGACGAACAGCAACTCTTGCCACATAAAAAATACACTCATACCATCGTCCCTATTGTCATAAATTCATTTGGTAAAGAAAAGTCACGGGGTAACAGGTTACCAAAAGGCAAGGGAGAGAGATTCAAACAGTTCAGTTCAGTTTGATGCAAATGATTTGTTCATGCATATGAATAATTTATGAATGACATAATACCACCTAAGTCCATCTCTCAGTCTTTGTAACCTGATGAGTTGTATTTTTCTTTTTCTTCTCTGTGATGTTTAATGATGTTTGGCAAACAGCTTAAAGGTGCATTTCATGTCTGCAAATACAGTGTTTTACTGGGGTGTTTCTTAGGTAGTGCCACCAAAGGGCCTGGCATGCATACTAGAGTGACTTCAGTCGCCATACATCTGTACATCATAAGGTGAGCTAGACGTAAGCCCAAGGAGGAGGGGAATCCCCCCCCCCAAGGATGTGGAATTCAAACTTACTGCGAGTTATGGCCTTCAAGTTGGCTTCCTTTTGAAGCATGTATTGGTTTTATTTCCAGAATTTGGTTCTTAAAACGTACGGCTTTGGCCTTTCTCAAGAGGAGTGGAAAGCTGTAACACACGACTAACAGCTCTTCTTCACTTGGACCCTTCATCATGTAATGTTCACTCTGACCAATTTCTGTCTTCCTTTTACATATCAATACAATCAACACCTTATTTGGGAAATTTGTTACATTTGCAAAGGTTTTATTCTAAGAAACCAGAATGATCTATTTACTCTGATCTGATGTCTTACAATGATGTGACCCGCTACAGAGAAAAAGTTCACAAAATTATAGTTATGCACCAGGAATAAGGTGTTCACACCTACTAGGGCTTCTGTGCCAAGAGTGGTTGATTTACATAATATCGCTCTGAAAATGGGCCAGCAAGAGCAGTGAAGCATCCAGCTGTGAATTGCACAGAGTTTACTGCTGGTCACTATGGTTCATTGTGGAGTGGTAACCAATGAAGTTGAAAGATCTGAACTTTTCTATGAAATCGGGGACTGGTTGTGGTTGTGACATAAGTTGGAGAAGTGTAGGCAAGACAAAGTTGTTCTTTAAAAAAATAGAATATAGAAAATATAATGCTGACAAAGGATGAAATAGAAAATGCTTAAGATGTCTTTAGGTGGCTTTTACAAGAGCTGTTTTAAGGAATGTCGAATGATTTATCAATTATCGTCCTAGTTCCAGCACAGACTCTTGCTAGCCGCTGCCTCTCTCCAGCACTGGTGCTCTTTGTCCAGCTAGATAAAAGGAAGTACTGCTGAATCCAACTGTCATCCAGATGCAACTCATTTAGCAGGTGGTGGTAATCTCCAAACTGTTTCTGCCTCCTGAGAATCAGTTAGACCCATAAATATCAAGTTAATCCTCTTGGACTTTGAAGATCTTCTCACTTGAAGAAGGCCTAACAAAAGTCCTTCTTTCACAGAAAGCTGAAATGCACTAGTCTCTCTACTTACCTTCTACAAGGCCACGAATAAAAGCATTCTCTATGACAGTGTGGTGCAAGAGCTGCACAGCACTGGAAGGGAAGGATACAGGTGGTACAGGTGGTTAAGAAAAGCACAGGTGATTATCCACATCCATGGGATCCACATCCCATGAGTCCAGAAAAGTCCCAGATGTATTGCAACACACCCTTCCCACTTCATCAGGAAAATGATACAGGAACATGTTTCTTTCCAAAAGCTGTGAAGACAATCTTCCTTCTGCAGTCATATACTTACATCGTATCTGACATCATGGGCGACATCAAGAAATGGGAGTACTCACACAGAGAAAGGCAGCATCACAATGACAGCAAGTGTCTGTCTTCAAGGTTGGAAAAAATGGCACCAGAAAATAATTAAAATTTCTTAAAGTAGTGCCAAAGGCAATAAAAGCTAAATACATATCCTTTAAATCTCCAGGCAATTTCACATTTTATGCACATAAAAAATGTATTGTCCAAATTTTGATCCAACTTATGGTTCCATTAGATATAAGACAGTATATCATTCTGTGCGTGGTACTAAAATATAACCTCTGAGTAATTGAATTGCAGGAAAGGTGCGCGTGCATGAAAGCCTTCATGCTGAAAGTCTATTTTCTTATCTGCATGATGCCAAGATAAAGAGGCTCCTCAGCAGGGAGGGTTCATGCATTCAGGGGGAAAGAACCCTTCTATCCCACCCTGCAACTGACATCATTACTATCCAGCATCCTAAAGTCACAGCAAGGCCAATTAACCTACCCCATTACCACTGCCATCGGCCTTCCGCCCCAAAGGAAAGAGCTGCACAGGAAACCGGATCTGGGAGTGGCAGAGATTGGGTAGAGGGGTGATGGGCTGCTGTATAGTACTGTAATGCAGTAAAAGGAAAAAATAAAATCAACTAAAAAAAAAAATAAGAACGCAATTCATTCCACCTTTGTCAAGCTTCCTTTCGTCTTTCTCCCAGTGTGAGGAAAGCATGGATTCACGAGGCAGGGCTTGTATGTCAGCCCAGCTGCTGTATCTTTTTAAATGAGACCCGCAGTTTTATGAAGTGAATCCCTGTATCCTTTCAATATGCAGCTCTGCAGCTGCTGTGCATGTCAGGATGAAGGGAGAAATGCAATGAAGCAAAGTGAGATGATCTGAGGGAGCAAAACAGTACAAAGTTGCTAAAAATAATCCCCCAGATGCATGAGAGAACCTGGAAATGATGAAGAGGTCAACAGCTTTGATTGGTCAGTGGGATGCGTAGTGTCTGCAACAAGGTAAACTATTGACAGCAGAGGCCTCTTCCTCATTATCTAAGTTCCGTGTCAAGAACTTGGTCTCTTCATTTCTTTCCAGCTTCATTAGTGAACGTAATTCTTTGACAACTGGTGCATAAATTGACAGAGGCTGATTCTTGTTCTGTTTCACAGTTTTCCTTTCAGATGAAGTGTGAATGACACACCTGTAAGCTTTTAATGGGCACTGTGTGAAAGCAGCTGAAAAATGAATTTCACAAAAAATCCTTCATAAATTCATTTCTTAATATAATCAGGGTTTTCTTTGTATTTTGAAAGGAGAGTTCCCTTCAACGGTAGTCAGAAATCACGAAATGAAAAATAGATGTCTGTTAATCATATTAAAGTAGAACATACACTCAACAAAAATATAAACGCAACACTTTTGTTTTTGCTCCCATGTTCCATGAGATGGACTCAAAGATCTAAAATTCATTCCAGATAAACAATATTACAATTTCTTCCAAATGTTGTCCACAAATCTGTCTAAATATTTGATAGTAAGCACTTCTGCTTTGCTGTCAATCAATCCCACTTCACAGGTGTGCCACATCAAGATGCTGATCTGACATCATGATTAGTGCACAGGTTTTACTGCCCACAATAAAAGGCCACTCTGAAATGTGCATGTTTTGTTTGGTTTTTTTTTGTTGTTGTTGTTGTTTTTGCTTTATTTGGGGTCTTGGGACTAAGAACCAGTCAGTAGCTGATGTGACCACAATTTTCCTTATGCAGTGCAACACATCTTCTTTGCATAGAATTTATCAGATTGTCAATTTTGGCCTGTGGAATGTTGGTCCACTCCTCTTCAATGGCTGTGCAAAGTTGCTGGATATTAGTGGGAACTGGTACACCCTGTCGTATACGCCGGTCAAGCACATCCCAAACATGCTCAATGGGTGACATGTCCGGTGAGTATAGTGGTCATGCAAGAATTGGGACATTTTCAGCTTCCAAGAATTGTGTACAGATCCTTGCAACATGGGGCTGTGCATTATCTTGCTGAAACATGAGGCGATGTTCATGGATGTATGGCACAACAATGGGCCTCAGGATCTCATCACGGTATCTCTGTGCATTCAAAGTGCCATCAATAAAATGCACCTTTGTTCTTCGTCCATAACAAGTGCTTGCCCATACCATCACCCCACCACCTCCATGGGCCACTCGATCCACAACATTGGCAACAGCAAAGCGCTCACCCACACGCCACACACGCTGTCTGCCATCTGCCCTGAACAATGTAAATCGAGATTCATACATGAAGAGAACACCTCCTCAATGTGCCAGACACCATCGAATGTGAGCATTTTCCCACTCAAGTCTGTTACAGCGACAATCTGGAGATAGGTTAAGACCTTGATGAGGACGACGGGCATGCAGTTGGGCTTCCCTGAGACGGTTTCTGACAGTTTGTGCAGACATTCTTTGGTTATGCAAACCAATTGTTTCAGCAGCTGTCTGAGTGGCTGGTCTTGGATGATCTTGGAGGTGAACCTGCTGAATGTGGAGGTCCTGGGCTGGTGTGGTTACACATGGTCTATGATTGTGAGGCCAGTTGGATGTACTGCCATATTCTCTGAAACGCCTTTGGAGACGACTTATGGTGAAGAAATGAACATTCAATGAACGAGCAACGGATCTGGTCGACATTCCTGCTGTCAGCATGCCAATTACAAGCTCCCTCAATGCTTGTGACATCTGTGGCATTTTGCTGTGAGATAAAACTGCACATTTCAGAGTGGACTTTTATTGTGGGCAGTAAAAGGTACACCTTTGCATTAATAATGATGTCAGATCAGATTCTTGATGCCTTTCATTTTCTTCATCTATATTACACCTTATTCATTTTCTGAACCATGAAAGTAGTTGTAGAAACAATGATTTTTGTTTGCAAATAAACTCAGAATCACAAAACCAGCAGAAGGAATTGTTTATGATGTTTTATTAACAGATTTATGTCATGTCTGAGCGCATTAACATGCTGAGCATCATCTTCATCTGATCTCCGTCCTCAGCTTTCTGCTCTGCTTCTCTGAGGTGAACCACTGTAACATTGGATGTCTCCATGCTTCTGTTTTCGACAAGATAAAATATATCTTATTGCTGCATAATGTTTACTTATGAGGACCGATCAGTAATAGTTTGCTCTATGATCACCTGCGCTCCTCAGAGTCTCCACCTCTGAACATAGGAAGGTGCTCCCTACATTTCTAGCAGCTCTCCTGACAGCAATGACCCGGCAATTGGTCACGATCCCCAGAAAAAAATAAAATATTAACCTTTGGGTTAGGGTTTGGTGCCAGCCAGGGCAGCCGTGATGCAATATGTTGCAGAAACATACTGTATTGACATTGAAAACATAAAAAGAACTACAAACAGAAATAAGACTAAAACTGCAAAAAAAAAATGCAAAGGAAAAATGCTGTTAAACAAAATAAAAAGAGTCTAAACGTCTAAAGTCTAAACGTCCTGCAAACACATAAGACACTAAAACAAAAACACCAAACCAATGCAATCAAAAAATACTGCATGTAGCTGGTGTTGTGGTACTGGAAACCAGTCTGGACATTAAATATTAGTAACCCCAGGCTATTGTTTTATTAATACATTCATGAATAATCTAAATCACAGGTGTCAAAGTGGTTCCAGAAAGGGGCGTTAAGACTAGACTCACCTTGATGAGATGGAGTCTGGTGTGCTACTGCTTGGGTGGAAAGAAAACCAGCAACCACACGGCTCTTTCTGGAACCACTTTGACACCCCTGATCTAAATGGAGAAGCTAAAGGCTTAAAATTCAAAGTACAAAAATTAATTTCAACTGTTTTATTATTTGTATCTATCTAAAAAACTAATCTTTTACAGTGCATGTGGGAAGTGAGAAAACAAAATAAGCAAGTGACATTGTTTTAATTGGACCAGCAGGAATGTAAAACTATTTGCATTCCTTTATTTCACAGGAAGAAACCAAAACCAGGGTCAGTTGTGTCATTATGTTATTTGGAATCTTTATTGTTTTTTTATCTTACCCTTAAGGACTTTAGAAGGTCAGTGTTCACCTCCTCTGAGCTGACCACAATTCATCCAATCAATGGATGATGAATCAGCAACATCTGTTGCATTTGGGAATTTTTTTTCTCTAGGCCTATACATTTTTATAGATAATTTCTGCATTGATGACAAAATTGTAAATCTCTTATTTAGGTCTATTTGATAACAATTTTAAGCCTACTTTGTCAGACAAGTTTGAGTAATGCTACTGCTACTTCTCCCTGCTTATTTGGTTTTATTTAATTACTTAACATGATACAAGATCTTGGGTCAAGTAATACTGACTAATTAGGGGAGGGGAGGGTTGAGAAAATGCCATCAGAAAGCCAAATGAGTTTTAATTGCATCTTATGACCAGATAGAGGGAATCTGTCAATCTCTGGCTAATCGGCCAGAGGAAGAGGAGAACCACAGTGTGGATGTTTAAATAAACCAGAAGAGAATCACAAAAGAATGAAAGTGCTTGGCGCCCTAAACCCAAAGGAGAAAATTGTGTCAAGCAGAGTAGCAACACTCTGAGTGAAACTCTGCTGCCCTCTTAAGGTTACAACTGGCAAAGAGTCTCAGCTGGTGGTGTATCACAGTGAGAGAGTAAGTGTTTACTTGTACTTGCTGCAAAGTGAGGACATTTTTGGTGTATTTTATTAGTTAAGTGAGGAATTTTATGTTAAGTGAGAACATTTTACTGTTTTTTTTTTTTTTGCTGGCTTCGGTTCAGGAAAAATGTGTGATTGAGGTTGAGGTTTAAGGTTAGGGTATGTAGTAATGGTAAGGTTTAGGGTAAGTGTCATGGTTTGGCTGTAGAAAGGGTAAAAAATTAATGGTTGTCAGTTGGAGAGTGTGCAAGGTCCTCACTTTGTATTTAAAAAATTGAGTGCATGTTTCTGTGTGTGTGTGTTTCTGTTCTTGTTAATTGATATGTTTGTGGGGCCATTTTTTGGAAAAACAGGACATTGTGGGGACTGACCAGGATGAGGGGTCACGTCTAGGACTAAGGAGTGAATTGAATTAAAATTGGAGTTTGGTACATTTGTACTAAAATTGGTACTAATGGTTAGGTTTAGGTTAAGGGACATGAATGGCAGTCAATGGAAAAGCCCCACAAAGACAGAGACAAGTTTGTGTGTCAGCGCCTGTTTCTGCATCGCAGTGGGGAACATTTTTCCTGATTTCACCATTAAAGTGAGGAGTGTTTGTGCACAATATTAAGGAAGTGTTGCTGGTCCAAACTTCCCATTTGTTAATAGTAGTTTTAACATTGAGGTGTGTGTGACTTGAGTTAAGGTTAAAGTCAGGGTTTGGCATCAATCAATAACATTTAGGTGTAGGTTTATTTTTTTAGGGTTAGGGCATAGTAAATGTTGAAAATAAATGAGAATTAATGAAAATAAAGTGCTTCCACTTCTGTTCCTCATTACGCATGCATGCAAGACAAGAATGTGTGTGTGTGTGAATGGGGAGCTGTGCACATGTAGAGAGCATGTGTATGCATGTGTGCTGATTGCTCACAAAACCATGAAGCCCTTTGAAGACAGTCCAAAGGATTGGATGGTTTGTAGATGCAGGGTCAGGTTGCCAGGGGTTGGAGGAGGAGGAGAATGGAGATGATGGAGTGAGAAGCATGAAGGATGGCCAGGGACAGAAAGCAGGATGAATGGATTAGCACACCTGAATGACTCTAACCCTTCACACATGCTCACACATGAGATTAGTCAGTAGCCTTCAGGAAAAGCCAGCTCAGTATCAGCTGAACCCCTCTCCAACCCTTCGCCATCATCACTTACCTGCATATGCTGCAGTGAATGGACCACATAGTGACATTTAGAACATATGCACTAAAGCCCTCCATGTAAAAAGCAACTTGGGCCAAAAATGCAGGAGGCATTGATTTTGACAAATGTCAGGAGTGTGTGCAAGAGTACAATAACACACCCTGTACATTTCCATAGAGCAGGAACAGAGCTGATGCCCTACAAAAAAAAAAATCATCACAAAATTCCTTTCCTGAAAGATACTTCATATTTTTTTTTTTTTTTTTTTTTTGACGAGGGATATAAAGGCAAAATGAGTTGCATTGTTTTTGCTTTGTTGTTGTTTGATGATGTGGAACTATGGAATATTCTAGAAATAACAAAACAAACAAAAAATGATTAAAATGAAATTTTCATTTGTTGGAGGAAAAAATGTTTGAATATTCTTTATAAGTCTGTTATTTACGTCTAAAAGAATGATCTCCTTTGCCATGATTCGTAGAGGGAACAACATCATAACCAGGGAAACAATAAAAGTTCAACAAGCTAAGAACACTGGTTCTATTCTGAGAACCCCTCTTAGAACCACTGGAGATGTTCTTGTTCTTCTTATTAAGAAGAACTCTTAATATAATGAAGGTCATTACAGACCATCTTAAGCATCCTCTTCATCATGCTACAGCAGCTGAGCATCTTCTATCAGAGTTGTAGCAGTTGTGTAAAGGTTGTGATGCTTACCTCTACAGGGGATCCTTACTGCTTACAGCCGTCAGTATGTACATCAACTCTAAAGGAACTTGTGCAATAATCAGCGATGTTTGATTTACATTTGGGAATAGAAAAGGATCTCTGAATTAAATTGAAATAAAGTCCAAGCATCTTAATTATATTCAAGTCCAGATGTTGACTAGGCCATTGTCATTTGGTGATTTTTGAGACAGATGACTCAAAAGAAAACCATAGGAAAGATCTTTAAGGGCAAATACTTATCCACAACACTATACTATATATTCATTCAATTCTGGTTGGAAATATATGAATTTAGAAATAAATTGAAAAAAATGCTCTATGGTCTGTTTGGTTTAACTGGTTTGAATTGGTGCTTTGAAACATATCGTCTGAGAATCATTTGCTTAAATTGATATAAAAGTCCTTGTAGTTATACAATTATTTCTTGTTAATTCATTATATCCATTAGATGCTTAAGAAAATGCATGACTAGACCAGGTATAAAATGTAGAGTATCTATTTTGTTGCTTTTATTCTTAAAACTTTCTCTAGGGTTTGTGCTCGAAAAACGTTTTTCTCTTCTGGGTTTTATGTTCCTAATTTACCTGCTGCAATTGTTTTTAAGAGATATCACAGATCATTTCAATTATTTTACAAGTTTTTCTCTGCTGGTCACAGCAGTTATGAGGAGGCATATTACTAGGATGAGTTATGATGTGGCAACTCTTGAGCAAAACAAGCTTCTTAGTTTATTCACACTCGCTGGAGAGACAGTAGAGCGAGATTATTAAAAATTAAAAACTGATGAATTGCCATGTTTCTGTTTGATGATGCCCTTTAAATCAGTAAGTTTTAATTATTCAAAAGTTTCTCTTACATGTCCTCATTTGTCATAGGCAAAGAAATATTTCGGAGTTTTGTCTCCTGTCCTGTTTCTTTCAAACTCACTTTGCAGATGAAGACACAAGCAACTGAAATCTGCAGCTAATCAGAATCAATTTCAGTGTGAAAATGCCAGGGCTTTTTCTCTCTGCTATTCTGGTCACTTTGATCTGTAAAGAATGGATTAGCTTCATTCGTAAGGCAATTTCCTCAAGATGAAATGCACCATCAGCATGCACACATGCATGCAACATCGACGCAAATTAAAAGGACTGTCAGTATTACTGGATTATTTTTAGCCCGGGCACAAATTTCCTCAAAAGAGAATTTGTAGTCAATTGTAATGAGGTCTTCTGCTTGGTTATGGGAAGTAGGACAATCAAAAGAAGGATTCTGAGATATCAGTCAGACCACAGGATGGCAAAACGTTCAGCATGGGTCATGAATTTATTGAATACAATTTGGTACAAAGCAAAAGTCCATCAAAGTCCAAATATTACAGTTAAATCAGTCTGAGCAAAACTTTTGTGATTTAATCTAATTTAACTGATATTTCATTATGAATATTTAAAGATGGAATTGATGTCTTTCTTTCAGTGACAATTACAATATTCAAAAGCCAAATGTTAGCCCTTTCCTATGCATTTCTTATTAAATCCATTAAATCCTAATACTTAGTTAGGTTTGTACAGCTTAAGTCAATTGTTCTATCTACTGATCAAAGTCACAAATGCTGTGTTTTCGGTTTTTAATTACTACTGTCTGAAAAATGAGCCACTAGTGCTGTAAAAACTAAAAAAAATTATAAAAACTCTTAAAGGAGTAAATAATGACAATCTAATTAAGACTGTCAAAAAAACACTGCCTCTGCCTGCCTCCAATGCATCTCTTCCTCACTTCTTGCTTGCCTACAATTTTACCTTATTAATACATTTTTCAAGGATTCTCTAGCTGGACTATCTTTTTAAACATTTTAAAACATTCATATGTATTTTGATCACATCAGAGAAAAGGACACGACAAAGCAGCACGAAATACCTCCCTTCACTCCACAGGACTTGGACAGGCTTCTACAGAGTATGATTGGCTTGAAAATGGAGATTAACGGACTCAAAGTAAATGCTGGTTAACACGACCCTGTTGGTGTCGACCGTGCCGGTGGCTCAAAACACTGAGATAACCCCACCAGTGGGTTTAAACAGCAACAATTCAATTCAAAAATACTTGATTTATCCCAAAGGGAAATTAAATGCAGTAACTCATGCTTTGTTTTCTCTTAACCAGTTGTTGTAGTTGTTGATAGCTGTCGGCAGGAAGGATCTTCTGTATCGGTCTGTCTTGCACTGGATCTGGAGAAGCCTCTTACTGAAGACACTTTTTTGCCTGTGATCTTCTTCATGCCTGACCAAACATCAAAGCTAAAAACGTTAAAACATGCCAATGAAAAATATTCATTAGCATATTTTGGTACTTGCAGTTTTTACCACAACATTTAAAACAATTTATATTCACTTTTAGCTGCTATGAACGACAGCGGGAAATCCCCAAAAAGGCTGGCTTGTTCAGAGAGCTTTAACTTGGGATTCCCAGTGCTGCCACCCGCTGGTATGCTTGAGGTCTGGCGCTCCAAACATGAACTGCAAATTTTAGCAGGATCATAATCCTGATGAACTGACTGTACAGATAATCTTTTGAGGTGGACTTTTTTGCTTAAAAACGTGTTCAAACAATTTTCCCAACTCATCAAAGTAGCTAAAGCCATCCTGCTCTCTGCTTTGCAATGACAGAACAGAGCAGACAAACAACCAGAGCGCAGAGCATCCAGAGGGTCGAAGAATCAAAGCATCTTGACCAGCATTTGACTCCATCCAAATTTCAGTGTTTAAGCGTTTTTTTGACGCCCGGCTTGCATTTGGTCTGAACGCATCTTCACACTTATAGCTAAAAATTGTACGTGATCTGGATCCTTACCAAATTTAAATGAAATGTTCTTTGGCATGAGGCACTGAGAAAAAAATCCACAAAATCAGTTCCTGAGTTTTCAATTGATCCTGCTAAAAAAACAAAAATGCTCCCTTTTCTTGTGGTTCTATCTTCAGTAAAATACCTCTGGAGTCTGGACTTTTTCAGTCTGAGGTTGTGAATAGTCGCTGCTGCCGCTCTTTGGTTTAGTGGGGAATTGCTTGTTCTGTCAAATACACTTATCTCACAACGTTAGAGAATACTTTTAAAAAAATCCTGTATGCAGATTATGATGTGGATCATCACCAAAATTTAATTGTTTTTCCATGGACTGGGACGCACCTTTGGTAAAAATTTCATTAAAAACTGTTCATATCTTTTCAAGTTATCATGTACACAGACAGACAGACAGACAAACACACACAAAATCTATTAAAAACATGTATTTATTCCTTTATCTAAAACCAGTAGAGATCTGGATCTCATTTTCAAGAGGGACCTGGGCAAAAAATGGCAACACACAGCAACCTGGTTATAAGATAAGACAATTAATACATACAGAAGTATAAAACAATTAAAAAAACAATTTAAAAACAATGACACTGTTTTATAGAATCTTGCTTCCTATCTTTAAGAACTGCTCGAACATCACCTCCTTGGAGGAGGTAATCAAAACATTAGCACTCATCTAAATATGATTTGTTCATCTTTGGAAGGTGCATTTGAGGTAACTATTGAATTCGAACTGTGAATAGACAGCTTTGATCCAGCTGAAATTTCCAAGTAGCAAAATTATTATCTTCATCTAAGCCTTCACCTTGTATGTTAGATCCACTTTCAACAAAGAAAAGTTGAAGAAAAAGGTAAAAAAATATTCCTTCTAATTTCTACCTCTATTTTAGATATGATCAATCTATCCCTGTTACGGGGAGCAAGCTTTTAAAGTAACTGTAATTAAACCTTTACTTAAAGACCTAGAAAATCTTCCAGATCTAAAATCATTGAGGAAATAGTTGCTAATCAAGTGTGTGAGCCCTTACATTGTAATGGCCTTTTTAAAAAGTTTCAGTCGGATTTTAGAGTTTATAATGGCACTGAAACAGCACCTGGCAAGTCACTCATGATATTCTCATGGCCTGATAATGGACCTGTCCCTGTACTTGTTCTGTTAGATCTCAGTGATACAGTCCCTCACAACATTCTTTGAGAAAAGCTTGAACATTCTGTAGGGATTCTGTAGGAATATAGGATATAAATGATGTCACCCAGCCCATTGGTTAGGACTAGGTGACAGTCCAAACAAAAAAGGATAATTAGTAGGAGGAGAGTGGCTTTAGCAGTTTTGGGAATTTGCTGGTTTAGTAGCAAGGCCTGTGCAGTGAGTGGGGTTCTGTGGATAAAATGTAGGATTTATACATTGGGTTAGTTGTGCTTTATTTATAGCTCATTCATTAGTGTGGTAAAATCCTAGAAAGAAGTACAGGGAGCAGACAATTGAGTGAAGTCTGGGTTGGCATTTGGGATTGAAAGGTTCAAACAGACTTTATTTATCATCCAGCCTGGAGCAGCACTCCAGTTGGGTGAAATTTAAATTTCAGTAAAGCAATTCAGTTTGTTCATGTTAATGAAAAATATTCCTCAAGCTCCAAGGTTACCTGTGGAGTACCACAGGGTTCAGTGCTAGGGCCAATTCTCTTTACTCTATAAATGCTCCCAGTGGGTAGAATTTTTATACAGCATGAGATTTATTTCTATGCTAATGATACTCGGCTATAGTTGTCCAGAAAATTGTTTAACATACCTCTCTACAGATTGTAAATCTTTACAATCAGAAAGTCCACAAACAGGTAGATCTTTTAATTATCAGGCTCCTCTCCTCTGGAACCAACTACCAGTTTTAGGTGTGTTGAACATTCTCAATGTATCTTGACAACTAGGCCTACAACTGTCCTTTGTGATAAGGCTTTTAGTTAAAGTTGCTCCGGTTATCCTGAGCTAATTCTATAATTATAGTGCTGTAGAAATATGATACTGGGGGATATAGGGACCACTTTCACTCTGCTTTATTCTGTCTCTATTCTCCAACTGTGCATTATTTGTTAGTTCAACCCTAAACTTTATGTTCTCTCTGTTTCTTTTCATAAAAGATTCATGTCGTCTGTTCTGTTTGGCTGTGAAACCATCCCAGAGAAAAATATCTACTGGGTTGCTGTCATAAACACCTTTGATTATAGATGAATAGAATTGTGTCTGTTTTTTAGTGTCAGTCCTGTTTCTCTCCTTGACTTGCTTTTACTGTTACTAACTATATATGCCTCCATCCCTCTGACATGAAAACTGTCTCATAGCTCATTTGCTTAATTATTTTTTTCCTAAACATAGCCACCTGAGAAGCTGGTTTAGCATTACCTTTTCAAATACAATGGGGAGAACAAGTATTTGATACACTGTTGATTTTTCAGGTTTTCCCACTTGCAAAGCATGTAGAAGACTG
>JAUZNJ010010642.1:0-17920 GCA_034780135.1 Jordanella pulchra
TCAATGTATGTATCTTTTTTATTTCTTTCTTTTTATTTCTCTTTCTCACTGTTTGCGTCACATGCTGTTTTTAATTTAATTATGTAAAGCACTTTGAAATGCCTTGATGCTGAAATGTGCTATACAAATAAAATTTGATTATATTGTGGGTATCTCTACCACTGCAGGTAAATCCTTTGACTTTTGCTGCACTTCATCCCAGGTTGTAAAGCGCAGACAACAATCATTGATTCCTTTCTGAAGGACTCCTTTCATTCAGGTCTTCTGCAGGGTCCAGGTTTAGGTCTGAGATTCTGGATCCTGGTCCAACTGATGACCAGCTTTCAGTTTTCTGACAGAAGCTGACATTTTTCTCTTTAAAATATCCTGTTCATTCTGAGCTCTAAACAAAGATCAAGCCAACAGCATCATGGATCCTCCACCGGGCTCAACATTGAGCATCAGGTGCCGCTTTTTTTTTTTTTTTTTCCACAGCAGACCCATTTGAACCACTTGCTGCTGAGGATTTAAACCTTTAAATCTTTTAAAATAAGCTTTAAAATTTTTAATCTGTTTGTATAAATACAGAATAACATCACACAAAAGTTTTCAAATGTGAGATTTATGCTGCTTCAATAACAGACGACTGTTTACAGGTTTTAAATATCTTAATGGAGGCTGAAGGTGTTCAGAGTTTCCTCAGGATGGACCTTTTAACAGAGAAATAACAGTTAGGTTGGAGGAATTTACCTTTAAGGGAGGAAAATAAAATACGTATGCAAGGAATGATTGTTCTCCCCGTTGGATACCGTGTGGCTCGGCATGTAGAACAGGAAGAGAGACCTTGTTAAGACTCTTTAATATGGTTTCAGTGTTTTTAACTCAACCAAACACACAAACAAAACACTGTCCTCCTGTTTGCAGCTCGATGGTAAATTACATCGCCTCGGTCCAACTGAGAAGGTCAACCCAAACGGGCACAATTGTGCTCATAAATCAGAGGATGTTTTCTTCCGGAGGACAAAATATGGGATAAAGAGTAAAAGTGAAAGAAACAGATGAGAATCACAGCGAGGGAAAGTGAAAATATTAGGCAGAGACCTGCAGCCTTTCACTGCTTCTTGGTAAAAACCAAACATAACCAAAAAGGGGCGCTCTTACACACCCCTGGCTGCATTTATGAGTTAAAAAAAAAAGATTAATCATGGTAATGAAAGAGAGTTTTAAAATATCTAAATAAATTTTGTAATCATGTTGAGTAACTTTCAAATCAACAGCCCATCAGCAATCAGTCACTGGCTGATTTTAGGAGCTCCAAAACATCATCAGAGGAGCCATGGAGACCCGAGTGCTGCTGATGTTTCAATTAAATAATCAGAGTGTTTCCTAGGTTTGATTTGGATCTGTTTGCCCACAACACTGATTACCGTGTTTGATCTCTTCCAAACACTTTCACTTCTGCCCTTTGGACTCATTTTAACACTTTAAGAAAACAGCTCCTCAAGCCTGGAAAACAATTTGAACCAGAGACGTTCAGCTTGATTTAAGCTGTGGGTCTAAATCTGGTCTCCATGCTCACCCGATAACCTCTGAACGTGAACTTTGAGCTCTCGTGTTTTGTGACCTCCTCCTCATGGCTCTTCATCAGCTCTGTGCCAATGGAGAAGCTCTTGTCCTGCAGACAAAGAGGAGACGTCTCAGGTTAACAGCAGACATTAACTTACCGCTTTTAATCAAATTTCCAATGAATTTATTTGGATCTACTATTATAAATAAAGATTTTTGCATTTTAGACATAGCAAACACAAAGAGATTTCACAACATGCAGTTTTGTGGTTATTTAGTTGTGAAAGGTGCTGAAATGAAACTGCAGTCACCTGGTAGTTGTCCAGGTTCCTTCCCTGGAAGTTGATGGGCATCTCATGGCCGACAGGGATCTGCGGCGGATCAGGAAACTCGAACTGAGGACAATTTTCCATCTTCATGGGAAAAGGAAGAAATATGAGGTCAGGAATTAAGACACCCGATGACGTCTGTGGATTATAGTTTCTACCAAGTGAAAATAAGAAACAAGCTTTCAGAAGAAAAACACACCTTTTGAGGTTTTACTATATGAATACCATTCATACTTTCGTCGTCATCAGTGCAGCTGTGATCCTGAGGGCTCCACTGGCAGCTCCACTGACTGGTCACACAGGAGATACACCTGAAACACAGCAGCATGTTTAACACCAGGCCGAACATCCTGGACATTCCTGCAGTGCGATTGTGACAGAGATCCAGCTCACGGTGTGTTCGGGTTCTTCCAGACAGTAGCAGTACAGTTGTAGAAGTGATACTCGCCAGACGTCACCTCGATCGTTTTGTTCACCAGAATCTTTACTGGGACCGACACATAGTCTGCACACAAACACAAGCTTTGGAGTAGGAATGTTTAACAGACGGATGCTTCTCTAGAAGGAAACAGAACCTCAGAGATGTTCTGAGTTTCTCTCAACCTTCCAGGTTTTTTATGCTCTCTGTTCGTATAACGTTTCTCTCTCTCTGCACTGGCTTCCAACAGAGGCTAAGATGAGTTAAGGTGTTGAATTTAGAGAATATAACTGTGACTCAGCAACTTTTATCCAGTAAACAATAATAATGCTAACAGCTACATGTAGTTACAGCACATTTTGATCTTTAGTATTTAACCTTATGAGCTGCTGATGGTTACAGTTCACAGCAGGCCTGGTTTTAACTCAAGAAAAACAGAGTAAAAACGCCCAGAGACCAGACAGAGAGTGAACCAAAACCCACAGTGACATACCTTGTTGCTCAGGCGTGGGGGGGATGCTTTCACCTATGGGCAGCGAGCAGACCACCAACGACTGGTCGTCTTTATCCACTACAGCTTTTGTCCGGAACGAACCGAAAGCGCAGTCCAGCTGGTCCTGTTCCTTCAGCCTGGGGAGGGTTGGGATGGTGATCTGGACCTGCTGAAATACGGCGCCGAGAGCGTAGGGTTAAAGGAGACGAAGAGCGCGGGATGGAAAGGCGACGAAACTAAACATCACAGATTAGAGACGTACTGAAAAAACAAAAGACTGGGAAAACATCTGTGAACGTTTATATTTATGACCATAATCTAAAGGAGAGAAAGTAAGTGGTTCAGTAATAATTACGATTCATATGCTCCGCTCAAACATGAGCTCCTCATTACTCTTTGCTGACCTCAACTGTTTTAATTTAGCTGCTGAAGTTTTCATTTCAAACTTCATGATCCTCCCTAACCCCTGAACTTTAGAAGCTACAGATCGAAGTCATCTGAGACTTTTCTCTTTTCTGACACCAGATAAGAATCTGCATAAAGGAAACTTTTCCCCCTCCTTTTTAGATCTGCTTGTCTTATCAGATTAAATACAACAGAGGCGATAAATCCTCACTGGTTTCTCATTAAGATGCAGCAAGGTTCTCCACCTGGGCTGAAGACACACAAGCTCATGTTTGGAACATTTTTAACGATCAAAAAAAAGGCATCCGAAGCGACAAGTCAAAATAAAAAAAAGGTTATAAAAAGGTACACACATTTTCATTCAGTGTTAATTTGTTCAAATGAGAAAACCTGACAAACTTCAAATGCTTCATAATTAAATGTTGATTAATTTAAAACTCCTTTGTCGCTTTGAAATCTGATTTTAAAAGTTAACTTAAGGTTTTAATCTGTGTTATGATGCAGATTAAAGTTGGATGTTAGTATCAGCTGATTATTTAGGTTCCCAAATGAATTTTATCCTAAAATGTGAAATTTAGTGTCGATCTTAACGAAATCCTGAATTCTTCTTTTAGTCTTATGTAAAAGCTTTTCTCCTAAAGAAAGTGTTCATTCTTCTCATACTCATCAGTAATTAACATTGATATACTGTAGAAAGTTCATCCTCACTGCTTAGTCGTAGATTTAAAAAAAATCTCTTAATTCCTGACAAGATTAATTCAATTATCTTTCCATTTATTTATCATCTCAAACATTTCAGAAAACCAGCAAGAAATTCGTGTTTATGAATCGCCTGTTTGCTTTTAAAGCAAAAGAGACGTGACTTGGATGACTGGTTCTTTTTGTCTGTAGGAAGCAATTTCATTTATATTTTCTTCCAATAAGTCAATCTTTTCTGTTTGTCAGACTTCTCCAGTATCTTATGCGTTTGCTGGGTCTTAAAGTTTACCGAACTTTTCCTCATCCTCCAAAAATTAAGGAAACTCCCCTAAAAGAGTTAGCGTTATGGAAAAAGTGAATGACATTATAATCTCTACAGCTGCATTTAAAACAGTGAACTTGTGTTTGCAGTTTGCTTTTTATTCTCTGACCTGATTACATTATGACACATCTGATGAGGACGACTGTGAGAGCTCCAGTAACAAATGCAGCAATCTGCATCCAGCAAATATTCATGTCCTCTGATTGAATTGAGAACCTTTTAAATTTGTATTTTTATAATAATCAAAAGGATCATTTATTTTTTTCTTCCATAAAACATGAAATATACATTTCTTTATTAGCCGTCTAATGAATACAGAAAGTGTGCAAAGTGTACAAGCAGGGGAATGAAGTAAAGCCTGTAGGTCCTTGTTGAAGGACACTGTGTCCTTCCTGGATCAATGTCTCATTAATTCAGGTTCAGACAGAATGATACATCCTCTGTAGGACTTTAGTTATCAAAAACATGGGCTTCAGCATTTATACTGAAATTTATCGACCTAATAACCTATTCTCTACGGTCACTCTTACTCTTCAGATATGAGAGGACAGCATAGAATATTACTTCACCATTTTTAATAGAGGGAAAGAGGAGAAAATGTTACATCAGGGCAGAGCTCAGACAAGAGTCAATTTGGGCGTTTAACTTGGTGGTGAGACCTCAAACAGAAACAAGAATACAAACCAGATGCTGACCTGGTTATGTTGTTGTTGGACCTGATAGAACCGTAAGATGCTAACCTCTGGTAGTGTTGCTATTGTGACCTTAAAGTGATCGGTTTTAGGCAAGGAGCTATAAAGCATAGAGAGTCTAAATTATGTTAGAAGAGCAATTAAAAAGCTGTTTACTTGAAAGGCAGAGAGGCCTGTAGGGGGAGCACCACTCCAAAAATACTAAGTGCTGTTTTAAACTAAAACTTCTTTGAATCCAAAACCATATCAAACTTTACCACCTGACACCAGAGACAGGTTGTGTGTAAACCGGTTTTACAGTGTGAGCATATTGGTCGTCACAGCTGCTGCAGTGGTTGTTTGTGCTTTTATTAACATTACAGACATTAGAGCTGAGCGCTGCAGCATTTAAATATGGCTAGGAGTATAAAATCAAGCTTTTAGTGTTAGCTTTAGCAGCTACCTGGCTAACAGATTTGCTCATTTAAATCCATCTGTATAAAAGTCTTGCAGATTACAAGTTGTAATGATAGATTTTTCTTAGGAGGAGGGGGAAGACGAGTCCACATGACCTTCTTAAATCATACAAACGGGGATCTAAAGGCAAAAAACACTGCATAAGAGGCAGAAACTTTCCAGTGTACAAAATTTTATGTGAGTTTTGAATTGGAGATTAAATAGGAAACTTGAATGAAAGTCTCAGGACAGGAATATAGACGACTCCGCCGGTAAATCAGCCAAAAGGAGAGGAATTAGTAATAACTTTTACATTTCTTAATGTGTTTCAGAAATCCTCAGCCAATAAGGTTTACCTGGAGGAGTCTTTAACTGCTGCTTGTTCATAACTCACTGGAATTATGAAAAACTGGGTGTGATAAAAACCTTCCGAGAAAAGATATTTACGTCATCCAGGAAAAGGAGTCGCTTCCAAACAAACTGTTCATGACAAATAAAAAACCCCAAAGATCTGGCTGACAACTGGAGTACGGCTGAGATTAAAGAGGGAGTCTGTGTCACATTCAGGTTGGACCAGATTAACTTTGCTTCAGGGGATCCAGCCTACAGAGACAGGATGAGTGAAACATTCATGTTCATTCTCATCGTTCACTTGAATTTAAACACACCTGATTTTGCTTCTTGCTGCTGAGGTTTGGTGGGTCAAAGGCTTTGATCTGAACACATTGCTGATTTGGAGACCACAGCCATGTGTTGTCCTCTGCTGACCTGCTGCAGTCCTTCTTTCTGGTACACCTGTCAATTAGAAAAAATATTAAACATGAATGAATAATAAATAAATGAATCTTTAGCATTTCTAAACTTAATTCAAGCTGACTAAAAGATCTGCGGTGTTGGTAACTCCTTACCGTCCCTCCAGGACGCACCAGCCACAGTATGGATCCTTCATGGACACACAGGAGTGGCAATCTGTCTTCAGGTGGCAGCTCTGAACTGGAACTTTGGTGATCTGGATAAAAATTAAGGGTTTTATCCTGAAAAGTTTGATTATTGTGTATTAAAATAAATAATAACGAATACAAAGCAAGACTGAAACCTTAAGGGATGAAATGACAGGAGCAATTAGTCTTTGGTAGTTAGAAAACAGGTGGAGAAAAAAAATCTGTTAATATAAATTTAGAAATTTATAAAACAAAAAAATCAAAAGGCAAGATAAGAACATTTTGTGTATTGTTTTCCATAAACTCATCTTTTTCTGCCTTTAATGGCACTAGTCTGAGGGCTACAGCTGGTATCAATGTTGCCTTGCAGAAAAAAGGTTCTGGGTTTGAATCCTGGCCTGGAGTCTGCATCTCCTCTGGTATGTCTCAACCAATGTCTCCATTATTCAAATCATCATTTTTAATAAAAGTGCAGAAAACTATTTTACAATAGTTTTACTTCTTTTTTCATACACGCTTCAGTGTTTCATTTATAAAAACCTTCCCGATCCCACTTTTCTCTTTACTTTACTGCAACTTTCAATCGTTCTCTTGATGGGTTTTTCTTCTTATGTTGAACATCTTCCAACTGGTTCTCCTCTCTGACAGACTGATCTCTGTCTAATAAATTTAAATGAGCAGATGGAACAAGCTCGAGCATCGTCACTCGACTTGATCAAAGCGAATTGCTCTCTTGAAGTGCTTTGTAATTAATTCATTTCTAAAATCAATAACATCTATTTCACCTCAGCGCGGCTGCTGAGAGGGATGGCGACAGAAAGATGAAAGGACAAAGCAAAGAAAGACGGATGACGGAGAGAAAAAGGAGAGCGGGAAACGAGCGGGGCCACCAAGAAACACAGAGTGAATAAATCAATGAGTGACTTGTGTGTGGTAATGTAGACGGATGTGTTGGTGCTCCTCGACAGAATGAATAAATGATCAAATAAGGCAGAGATAATAAATGAAGGGCTCATTAAGTCAGCGGGCTGATGGATGAAAGAGGAAGACGGGAGCAAGCGGGCGACAACGCTACGACCTTCTGAGTCGTGTACGGCGGCGCCGAGGCGTTAGGAGAGAAATGGATCCAGTTTAATGAATAATCAATCCAGCAGGCGTGTGAGTGGGACTGACCTTTCTCTCTGTGGTGATGTACAGGTGTTGGAAGCCAGAATCAAACAGAAGGTTCTTGTTGACCTTGTTCCCAGTGACTTCGTTTGACATCCGTTCGTACATTTCGGGATGAGCCGACAAATGAACCTTCAGCACCTGCAGGAAGAAAACCCCAAATTTAACGTGCTTCCATCCACCTGAACTCCTCAAATGCGTGAAGTTTCAGTCTGCAGAGGTCTTCCTGTGTCTGTGTGGCGGATTAACTTTGGCTGGAGAGGTTGGTTCCAGTTTGTTGAAACAAAAAAAACTAAATGTTTTAAAGCTGGTCTTAAGTATTGAAGTTGTTTTTTTTTATTTAGAGCTAAACACCATTTAAAAGAGGTGTTTGATGTTCTGTTGAGCAGCAGAAGAGACGACATCCAGAAGGTACTGATAAAAAACACATAATGTTCTGGATTTTCCATCCGTTTCCAGACAATTCTAACCGGTAAACACAAGTTAAGAAAAAATCTAAATATATAAAAAAAATTATTGGCTTTAAGAGAAACTAATCTATGAGTGAGAAATAGGAAACATTAGCAAAGTTGAAAAAAAAAAAAAAGAATAGGAATATGTGGTAAATGTATGGTTTTCATTTCATCATTGGTGCAGTTTTAGTGCAATAAAATCATTTTATGTTTTCAGAGATGTTTTTTTTTATCTTGGATATTATCTTGATAGTGAATCACAAAACACAATAAAACAGTTGGTTTCCAACAGCTATTTTAATTAGGGTTATCTTCTTTATATTCTGTTTTTTTTTTTGCCTCTTAACACATTTCAGTCATGTAAAAAACTTCCAGGAACTAAATTTGGTGAAATTCTGACTCCCAATCGCTGAACTCTGTGGTCACAGAGTTTCTGAGATTTCAATCTATATGTAAATATCCACATTACAGCAGTTTCACTGCTGACCAGATATGATTCTTTAGATGAACTTTTTATGTGCCTGTACCAATTTGACCACTAATATCTTCTCTCTCGGCCAAAATGTCTTCTGCTTGTTTGGCTTTTGCCTTCCTATTTTATACAGCCAACTGTGTTCCACCTATTGTCTATGAAGAGTCCCACATAAACATAGAAAGTAACCAGGGTTATAGCGGAGCCAATTTGTGTCCCTCTCCAGTTCACTCTCATCACATCAAAGTCTGAGGATAAGTTTTTTTTTTAAATAAGAAATACTCAAAATGAATGAGTTGACTGTATTTATTGGTATAGTGGTGTTTATGGTATGCAATCTAGACCAGTTTTCTTTTAAGAACTTATTTTTGATTGTTTGTGTTTTCAAGAAAAAACTGGCCACTGTATTTATTCTGTAGGTAATCATCGGGGCTGGGTTTCCCTCCATCTAGGATTTGTGCAGCTCAAGAAAAGTGAAGCTAGCATCTCTGCAGACACCACACATTCTGCACACAAACTAACACAAAAAAATGGTTATTTATAAAATACAGACGGTTTCTTCATCCAGGCTGATTAAAACACAGAATTGATCGAGTTCATACTCATCTGTCAATTTCAATCGTATCTTCCTTACTTCCTCACTTGTAAAAACAATGTTAATATAAACATTTATAGGAAATAAACCATATTTCCAACCATCTATATTCACATAAGTAAATGATTTTGAGAAAATCTGAAAACAAGTCAGTTGTTAGGGGCAGCCTTAGTCTTAATGAGCTGAAATCTGATTAGCCTCCTATTCATTAGTTATTTCCTGTCTTTGTTTAAAACTGACCATGTTCCTTTGGTGCGGTGCAGCCTTGCAGTAAATCAAGGTTTTCTCAGCGGCTGAAAACCCTTTATTGAAACAAAGGCCTCAGGTGATGAGGGCTATGCTGCTCCTGAGCGTGATAACCAGGGATAATTAGACTCCTTCATTTCACTGCTAAAAGCAGAACCCATTTCTAATAAATACAGTGTCTAAACCAGGAGTCTGCAACATGCAACTCACTATTTGTGTCTTCAAAAATGACAAAGGACCAGATAATGTTAGAAATTGAGATATAGTAGCTAATGTAGGATTATGAATTTTTCTAGTTATTTCCATCCAATAATTGCATCGAATTCAGAAAACAGAAAGACACCAAAACCACCAGTAATATGCTTTCAGCTCCAATTTCTTTGTCATTAGTTTCAAAACTATGAACATCCGATAAAAATATAATGTATAATAATAACAATCCATTAACTCTAAGCAAAGGTTTTATGTTTTTTTTTATCTTCCCTTAATTTATAGGATTTCAAAATCATACTTTTCTAGCTAAGATGTTGCTCAAAGAATATAATTAAGATGTTTTCAAATTGTGAGGTAACATTTACAGCTATAAATGAGTTTTATTTAACTAGATTGATGGCAATAAGAGCACTTTAGGTTGTGAAGGATGCAGATCACTGGATTGATGTGGGAGTTTGTGTTGGAAAGGAAATATAAAAAAAAAAAAAAAAGAATACCACAATATGTAGCAGAGCCCATTGATTTTTTCATATTTTTCACATATTATATATATAAACTAACCGGTTCACATTTGCCCAAACTCTTACACTCTGTCTGATAATAAACAAAGAAGCCGTGAAACAAACATAGCACCTCTGTTTAGCTGTACAGCTAAATGAAGGCTAATGATGCAGACAAAAACACAGGTTATGGTAACACAGGGTAGCTTCCTACCTGCTGCTGAAGGTAAACATGAAAGAAACTATGCAAAGCTGCTGCTGAATACTTTTCCAATGACCAGATGCTAAGCTACACTAAAAATATTATTAAGTATGCACCAGATCAATGATTGTTTTGAGATAAAATCCTTATCAAAATCTCCCTTTATTTGCCAATTGACAGGCATGTGTAATTTGTAAGTATGCGTGAATATTAAGAAAACATGTTTTTAGATGTATAAAGCTAAAAAAACAGAGAAAACCTAAAGAGCTTCCTATCAAATCTATAGTTAAAATACTGATCTTTATTTGTTGCTTTTAATCAATAATTTTTTGGAGGAAAAGAAGGAAAAAAAAGGATCTTTACCTCTCCGTTGTTGGTGCCAAGGAATGCCACAGCATGGTCCAACTCCACAGCGACGGCCACAGCAGTCATGTGACCCTTACGGACAAAAGATGGCTGAGCTGTCAGGGCAAACTCTGACTTACTGGCCAGCGGTGAGGGCAGGTGATCAGCTCCACAGTTATACGTCGTTTGCTTACTCCGCTGCTGAAGGATTCAGACATTCAGGTTAAAACATCTGTTAGTGTTTTTAATCCATCATTTCCTCTTCTTCTGAGATTGTTTTCTGTACCATAGAACTGCAGCTGTCCACAGGGTTGGAAGCATAAGGCTGATAGACGGCCTTCACACTGTTGATGATGCCCTGGTCGTAATAACAAGCTTCAATAATCTCAACAAGTCGGTCGTTAATTAACTTTAAAGGGTACATACCTACAAACAGGAGCACAAACAACATTAATACAAAAGTCAGGATATCTTTTAATATACATCTGAAACATTTAAGTATAAAAGAAGTAAATAACTCAATTGTAACAAGTTGGTGATGTAACAAGATGGAGTGAGATAAAATGCATTCCAGTTTTAATTCCAATTAGAGCTAGAAAAGCAATCAGAGCGGCAATTTCTGCCCCTATTATGACTTCCTTTTGTATACACACCAGGGAAAGTCTTTATAAATCCTGATAGAACAATTTCTGTCATTTGTGTCTAATACAGGATTTCCCTAAAAATACTGAGAACTTTTTATTTCTATTTACTCACCAAGTCATTAATAAGCCAGTGGAAATATTATTTAGTTAGTCCACAGGTCACATACAAAAAACAAAAACAGAATTGTTGGCTTTTTTAGCCACAACTCTGGGACAAATATGCCTCTTACTTACTTTCTCTTTAAAGAAAAAAGCTCAGTGTCTGAAATAACTTTCTATTTTAGATTTTGACATTTTCATCAGTTTAAAACAGGTTCTTTCCCATGAGAAAGAAATGTTGGTCATTAAACATTATGAGATGTATTCATACTTTCTGCAAATTAATGGTAAAGATCAAGGCAAAGAACAGTCTTTGATTCAAGGCTCCTTCATTTGATTAAATCTACAGAGCAAGCGACCAAATTAGCCTTAAGGAATAGTTTTATTTTTTAAGCCAAAGTTCTGAGATAAAACTGCAATTCTGGCAGGAAAAAGATTTCCTCCTCATTTGAATAATCTAATCTATTTCAGCGATGTAATGAAAAAACAAGAAAAGGTGTCATACACAAGGCAGAGGAGTCGTCTTCAGAGGTGAAGGTGACAAACAAAACTTTATCAGAAGCTGAAATGGATCCATACTGCTGGGCCAGAACTTTCCCAGCTGGTCCAACAAAAGCAGCCTGGAAGATCACAGGTGACGGATTGTAGTTTGGTCAATTTAATCATTTGTTGAGCAGAAGTGTAAACATTTAGACCATCTGCTTCTCCTCACCTGAACTTTGTTGTAGTTCTTGGTGTTGCTGCAGTTCAGCTGCAGCTCGGTGTATGAGTAGTAGTGGTGATCATTCTCACACATCCTGGAGATAAAGGTGAAGTTCTTGTTGTCCTGCGTACCAAGGGTCCTGGAGAACAGGAAGTACACAAAGTTCTCGTCTTTGAAGGCAAAGCGAAAGTTGTGCAGGTAGCGCAGGACGAAGGAATTGGCCTGGACCGACGAGGCCTCGATGATGCTGTCAAACTCCACCCAGTCCTTCTCCTTTACTTCCTGGAGGATGCGGGTGGAGATCAGCTTCGTACTGTCATGGCTGCCATATCCTTTGCCAACCTAACACAGACAGCAGGAAAAGAAACAAAAACACAAAACTGAGTCTTTGACAGAGCCAATCTAGAATCTGTCTTATTGTATTAAAATATCCTGAATCAGATTTACAGCACTGTGCAAAAAACGGTTTAATATACATAAAAAATATTAGGAATGGCTTTGGGACTATTTCAAATGTCATGAACAAGAAGATGGAAGTGAATGGGGTGTGGAAGTCAAATGTCAGGGACTCCCCTCTGACGTCACATCCCTGCAACGGAGTCTATATACGGGCGGGCTCCTATTCAACTTTCTCTGTTGCCAGTGGCCGAAGACAGAGGAAGGCGAGATATACCGATTTTCAGCTAAGCTACATAAGTAGCCACCAAATCCCTCTGGAGAAGACTCTGGGCTGTCTGGACCGAGTCAGACTGAACTTGCTTACGATTCAGAAAGCTTGAACGTAGTGTCTTTTCATTTGATTCTAACCAAGTTAAACTCAGTGTTTTGTGAACCCGCCTGCTGATAAACTACCCAGTTCTGGCCGACCCACAGAACACCAGTTCACCAGAACCACAATCACATGTTAACTGCCGTAGCTAAAAGGGAGATGTCCCATGAGTTATAAAATCAAGCCCTGCAAAGTTGTCTCCTATTATTGCATCAGATTAATCAAAATGGCTTCAAGAGTTGCTTCTGGATGAACTGACTGGACCGAGGACTGGGCCTCTGAACCGCACAGAACCAACCCAAACTGGGCTGAAAGTTGCTTCCATTCCAAGGGGACGGCAGTAACATTCATCCTTCCCCTCTTTCCTGATGCTTAATAATTGCTCAGGTTGGGTGGATAGGTAGAATAAAAATGTTGCATTTGTTTTTGATTTACCTGAAATTCTGATTTCAACTTTTGATTGCGTCGAAGCAAAAATGATAAACTAAATGCTGCAGTGGACTGGCTAGCATTTTTAGCCCCAAGCTACCTCCCGGGCCACATTTGTAGGCCATTTTAGGAATTGCTAACTGTTCCGTTGCTTCAGCCGGTTTGACTGAAACACAGTGCCTAAGCTAACCCCTTCTCTTTCAGCTTAATCACAATTTAATGCATTTCTGAGTAATTATTCATTTTTTTACTGTAAAACCAAATGAAACTTTACTGATTTGACTCCATTTAATATCTCTGTGTCTATTCAAATTTAACCTGCCGTTATCTTTAAAGAACATTTTAAATGCATTAAGTTTTAAATCTTGAATCTTCCCCACAGAATGTGTTTGCTTGTGTTTATTTTAAGTAGTGTTTAGTGTTTGCATAGTTTTTAGATATAATATTACTGTGATAGGGATTATTAGCTAATTAAGTTATCAATGTTTTAACCCGGGATCTTTTGTGGTTATCTTATACTGTGAACGATTTATCACTCAGACCAGATTCACCCTTTTTGGTTGACAGTTGAATGAACAGAGACATTTTCTTTGTTAGTGATCAATAACTGCTGATATCCATAGTCCGAATGACTAAGAATCAATTGATTCTATCCTCGATTCTGAATGACCTATTAATTAGCTACAACTTCCAGTTCTAGTTACTTAATACATTCATAATCTTCTGGTAAAGTATCACAACAGGAGAAAAGACAAAAGAGAAGAGAGGTGGAGTTAAAAATTATAAGGTAGAAATAAATAAAGAGAAAAAATACA
The DNA here is from genome assembly GCA_034780135.1 of Jordanella pulchra. Taxonomy (NCBI): domain Eukaryota; kingdom Metazoa; phylum Chordata; class Actinopteri; order Cyprinodontiformes; family Cyprinodontidae; genus Jordanella; species Jordanella pulchra. The sequence continues at coordinate 13,931 of JAUZNJ010010642.1, forward strand.
TTGGTCCAGCATGTGTCTTCTTCTCACCAAGAAAACTGGGAGTTGACTGGGATGTTCTACATCTTTGAAGTATGACATCACTCCTACAACGGACACGCCCTCCTCAGCGCTTGCCACGTACGACTTCTCCCCGTTTTTATCGTTAAAGTATGTACAATATTCCACGCGGCTCAGGTTCCTCAACGAACAGATGCCTCTGAAGAGGCTGCCGCAGACCACCAGCAGATGTTTTTCCGGATAGACCAGCAGCAGTTTATTGTGATTGTTTGTTTCCTTGGCCTCAGTGCAGGTGTCAGTAATAGGTGGCGTGCACAACCGGCTGTCCCGCTTTGGGCCCGTCTCTGCTTGGGATTCCACCTCCAGGTTGGAATTGAGCTGGTAGAGGTGGTTGACTGCGCCCACATACAGTCGGCCTGTGGATGAGTCTGCCACCACGTTGTTGATCAGCGTGTCCGATGAAAACTCTTGGTTTCTGCACTGACATGGACTCAAGTACAATGTGACCACGGTAACCACTGTGAACTGCCACTTCCACCACTGCTCCATCATATCTGCAAGAAAAGCACAAAATACAGTTCTTAAATATTAATATAGAAGTTGTTAAGTTTTAGTGACACCAAGAGGTAAAATTTTAGAATGCAACAAACTCAACAACATGTTTAGACTAGAAACAGTAGAATAAACACATTCATCAGTTGCCGGAAACATTTTGAATTAGGTTTGACATCCAGGTTGCCCCTAGTGGTCAACATCATTGATTGTTTTAGCAGGGCTTATTATAGGAACAATAAAGCTCAAACAAATTAAAGAAAATCATAACTCATGACATTTTTCTCTGGATTAGCTGAAAAAATCTGAAAAAAAACTAAACCATTTTAAACCACAAGATGCACCTATTTAAATTTCAGTCAGAGTCAAAACTGAGAAAATTTGTTTCAAAAACTTAACACGTTGGTAAAATAGAATAAAGATAATCATTTAAATGACCTAAAAGAAATGGAAACAGTTCAAATGGTTATAAAAGTAGTTATAAAAGACACAATCGAAAAACACTTCCTGTACTAAACTTTTTCTCTCAAGTTTAAAACTGAAGTGGTATATTTTTTTCCTGAATAGTTTCAGCTTCACTTGTAGCTTTTACAGCTTCACAAACTTCAGGGGAAACGTTCAAAACTCTTGGAGCAAAAACAAACCGGAGGTAATAATCAGGAGCTTCCCATTAAACCATGAACATCCTTAAATGAAGGAAGAGCGGAGGTGGAGGTTGCTGAACCAGATTAGATTAGAAAAGACTAAATAAGAGAGACTGTGTGTGAAAACAAGAGACTGAGTGGAGCAATTAGCCGGCTGACAGAGTGAGCTTCTCCTTCCATTAGTCCGACTGGGAGTGTTTAATTATAGCCGTGGCCTGTGGCTGCAAAACAGGGCTTCACGTCATGTTGGCTGTAAAAACATCCACATAAAACATAAAGCTCTAATTCAAAGCCTTGTCCAGAAAAACCTCCAGTTATTTACTTTCACTTTCAAATCTGGATCATAAAGCTGCCTCTCATTATCCTCTGCCTTGGCTCCAATAGATCCCAGTCCTTAAAGTCATTGTTTTGTTCATTTATTACCACTCTAGTGGTCTGGCTTTTTCCTGGTGAATCACTCGTTTTTTACAGCAGGTATCAGATAATTCTGACAGGTGGGTCAATTGGACGGCACATTCACTGTCTTTCTGTTCACTGCATATTGAATTCACCTCAGCGCCGGGGGATTTATTACTGTGACAAGACTTATCTCCCTGCCCACCTGGTCTCCTAAATTACCAGTCAATGGATATCAAGAGTCTAGTATTTTAGTGGCTGCAATGAAGACTTTGAAGCATTTCAAAAGTTATAAACAGAGGCATTTTCTTTCCTTTTTTTTAAAGCAGCAATGCAACAAATATTATGAAATTAAACTACAAAGCTACAACTATTTGCTTGCATTGGATTTGAACTTCATAAGATGTCGGCCCAGCATTTACACATTTAATAGCTTCAGCTTCAGTTCTGTTAGGCAGCTATTGATGGGATTTTTAACCCTTTTTTTCAGGAGCACATTGATGAGGTCAGACACCGATGTTGGACCAGAAGGCTAGACTCCAATCCTGCTCCCACATATTATCTTGGTTTCTTTTTCATAAGTAGAAGGGAGGAGTGGATGATGGACAAATAGATCAGGGCTTCATCTGTGTGATTAAGGGGATTTTTACAGTCTGTGGAGCTGAAATGTGAGGCTCCTAAAATACTGCTCCTTGTTGTGTGGGAATCCATTTACTGTAGTCATTAGATATGGATTAGAACTTTGTGATCTTCAAATGATGAAGATAAATTAGGTGTATTTAGGTTGGTAGAGCTCTGCCATTGGGATCAGCTGAGAAGCTGCGCTACCTGCTGAGGTGGTTCTTGCATTGATGTTGCTCTGGGCTCGCTTCTCATTTTGCTAAAAAAAAATTAAAATACAGAAAATCCCACAAAATCTGGCAGTTGTGCAAGAACCAGAGGAGCTTCCAGGCTAGAGAGTAAAATCATTTGTCCTCAAGGGCTAACAGGGGTCCCCAAATCCTCAATGACTGCTTTGCTTAAGATCTAAGAATGGAGAAATCTTTAAAATGACATTATTATTCAATGTGACCTTAGATATAAACAATGGTAGCAGAAACATTTAGAGTTATAAAGACTAAGGTCAAAAGACTTGATCTTCCTTTGTATTCATTAGGATCGTCTTAGCAGGTGAGCTAAAATGTAAAACGTTATTTATCGTTTTTTTAAACTTTAGTTTGATCCTTTCTTTCTATGTTATACTTCTTATTCTTCTTTCATGAAATGAAGCCAAAAACAGCAGGTATGTTCTCCATCTATGTGCCACTCAGGGCCTGTTATGGATCTGTGACATCAAAGCAGTAAAACCAGCTTCCCTTTCCAAACAGGAGCTCTCTTTGTGTGCTCTCCAAGCCAGCTCACCCTCTTTTCTTTTCTCTCTCAAGCATTTTTTCCCTCTCTTTCATCCCCCAGCTTGGGATCTTTAAGCATGACTGCTGTCAGGACTGGAATAAACTGTGTCGAAGGTGTGTTTTGTGTGTTTCTGCTTTTCTTGGGAACAGCAGATGGGATTTGATGGATGTAAAATGTTTAGATAAATCCTCCTTTCAAAGCTTGTTAATCATGAGAACCTTGCCACGCAATATAAACATAATTAAACCATTAAAGCCCTATTATAGGGATTTAGGATAATTATTGCTAACAAAAAGTGCGATAACTTGACAGATAAGCAGCCTCAATGAACCCTTTGTGCCACTGGCTCAGTGTTTAAAAGCACTTCACTGTTTTTAAGGGTAAAAAGGATATCTAGAGAAATAACTAATGTTTGGACTGATCTGGTAAAGCTAAGGAACCGGATAAGATTCCCACTTCTTACAGCGTTAGAGAGAGAAATTAGCACCAGTGGAAAGAAAAGGGGTGTGATGGTGGTCGACTTACGAAGCACCTTCAGCTGTGAAACTGCTCCAACAGCAGAGGACGATTAAAAATGAGTACAGTAAGTGTATTATTCAGCTTTAATGATGAAACACTTCATTAGTGATCTAATTCTGTTGTATCTATATAAAAATCCAAGCTTATTTATATTTAGACAAGAGAAACGCATTTCCACAGCGTGTTCCTACAACTTTTTTAACTTGTAACTGGATACTTCAACTAAAATTTGGATGGATGGATCCCTGCCTACTGATGTTTGGGTTGATGAGTGAGATGACTTTAATAGCAGGATGGATTAACGGTCAGATCAGGTTCTCAGACTGTTGGTAGCAGGCCATGGCTGGTCTTTAAGAGCCTTGGTGAATTCTAGCCTCAGTATCTTGTTTTAAGCTGAACATCATTTCGAAAGCGTGTCATCAGAACCCTCCAGACACAAGCAGAAACCATTCCCACCACCAACAGCGGGAGGAGGAAAGAACAGGGACAT
>JAUZNJ010010653.1:0-17918 GCA_034780135.1 Jordanella pulchra
GGGCAGCGAGGCTTCGGACGTCATCGTTTTCGGCTCCTCCCCTAAATGAAGCAAGCCTCGATACGCGCTTTGCGGAAACGGAAATTATTTATATATAGGACATATTGGCGAGCGGATTCCCTTGATGTTGGGGAACTGGACCTGCGTGTTGTGCGAGTGACGGGTGTTGGGAATTCTTCACAATTGAGTGTCTGTTCACAAGTGCATGGGGTGATTTATTTTGATTTGTGTTAGAAACCAGTTCCCACCTTTGGACTCCTCCCCCTGCTGGTAGACCCCAGTACTGTGCATTTCCCTTCCTATTGTAGTTCTTTGAATTTTATTAGTTTTAAAAAATAACATGGAACAATATTTTTGTGTTGGAATCAAGTCTCGTTCTCATTGGTATGAACCTTAAGTGCCTTACATATTTATTTCCTTGGGTGCAATTCCCAAGGTGGCGTTGTTGACAACCGCCGGTTACCCTGCTTTGAAGGGCGGAGTAGCTGCTTCATCCACTAGTGTTGCCACATTATAAACACATTCACACTAACATACTCAAAGTTGTCTTTTAGACTTATTTTGATACAGTTTTTAGATTTTAAATTACAAACGCATATCTTGTACCCATTGTTCATAACGTGCACTTAAGTATATTTAATGTTTTAAAATCCATCTGCAAGAAATAAAGAAACAAATTCATTTTTGGATCCCTGCCTCTAAGATGACCAAGGGAACAAATGCATCAGATTAACTTCTGGCTCCTGGTTTATTCCAATTGAAGCAGCAGAACAAGTCATGCTTTCATGTAGGCAACTCAGAAAAATCAGAATTAAAAAAAAAAAACATGTCAAACTCAAAATTTTTTTTTTTTTTTAATGAATTGAGACTTAAGTGCTTAAGTATTAGAGTTAAATCTATAAAAGGAAGAAAAGTGTTCAATATAACAGCAGAAAACAAAACCAGCCAGACTCTTGAAATGATTCCCACATTTATCATTCAAGGTGAGAGCAGACAGCAGATACAAGCTCTGCAGCAAATCCTTCATTATGCATCAGAACGCTCCACTGCTATCTGCAGGCAATGCTTTGCAATTTTAATCTAAAAAGTTTAAAGCTAGTTCTAATTTGACCTGAAGGCCTTGTTCTAGTACTCGTCACTGTGTAACTGTCAACACTGTGGGTGTTTATGTTATTTCTAAACTGTTATCAGTGCTGTTGCTCATTATTTTGGGTCTGGAGGAACGAGAGCTCTTGGTTCTCAGCTTCTCAGACCCCAAACAGGAACATTTCACATCAGCTGCGTGGATAAAAAAAGCATGAACCCGCACCTTTGACCGCTGTGGTTTTCCTCCATCCAACTGACAGTCAGCTATAGTATCTAGCTGCTAAAATTGCAGAGCCTTTAGCCCCAGTCTTTACTTTATATTGGGGGCGCCAATATTATAATTTGAATTATAATTAAAATTATTGCCTATCAATTATTCCTTAAAAAGTTTAGTTTAACCCTTTAAAGCCAAACATCTATTTGATACATGGATTTTTGAGACCTCTGCATCATTAGTGGGATATTTTCGCTCTTGAATACCCAACTTAATAAATCAGAAATATGTAGGGAACAGAAAATGTACAAAAGATTATACAGAAATGCCTAATGTACCAAAATTTATGCAAATAATGATCAAATTTAATTTATGCAATTTTTTTTTCATAATTTTTCATAGAATTTAATGACAACTCCTACATTAAAAAAATTAGGATTTTCTGTCAATATTTCATGGTTTGGGCTTGAAAGGGTTAAGAAGAATATTTTTGTGCTGCATAATAATAATTCAAGGACTAGACATCAGTGTGGTGTCAACAGGGAAGTAAAGCTGTGAAAGTCATCCTTATCTTGTGTTGTCAAAAGCCATAGAGGTAGCAGACCTGCAGCATTGGATTTACATTGAATTTTACAACATTTCAGGACAATCCAGTAGTGTCCAGGAAGAACTCATCTATGCACTGCTCAGCATAACAATGCATTGTTACCAGTGCAGACCATTGCCACCTGCTGCCAGACTTACCCATAATTAATCTGGTATATTTAGGTATACACTCATGTCTAAATATACATGCACATAGAACAGACAAACAAAACTCAGACTCAAACTAAATACCTTCAGTTGTAGCTCTTTACCTCCTGCTGCTGGCTTTTCTCCCTTTACCTTTCTCAGGGTCAGCCATAAAAACACTGCAGTTTTCCTCTTGGTGTGAGGGATTGCTGTTAAATCAATGAGTCGATGGAACCAGCTGGTTTTTCTTAGATAGAAAACTTTTAACTAATCTGACTGTATGATTTGAATGAATTGTCTTTGTAAATTGCCTTGAGATGACGTGTTGTGAATTGAAATAAAATGTGCTGAATCCAGACGGCCTTCAGCCTTATGAAAGTGATTACAGACAATCAAATGAATGAAGCTGGTCAAATTAGGACAACATCCTTCAAGAAAAAAAAAACAGCACATGAAACAAAAAGTTAGCAAAAGTTAAACAAATAGAGTGAACCGTTGAAGCTCTCAGTTACAAAACCTGAAAACTAAGAGATCTGCCTCCCATTCCTGCTTTTAGAAATTCTACTAAACCTGGAGACTGAGAGTAAAGTGCTCTTTTAGGAACATAAGGTATAATCAGATCTCTGATATAAGACGGAGCTTTTTATTTAAGGCTTTATGTGAGAAGGATTTTAATCTCTATGATCATCAGGAAGCCAGTGAAGGGAAACTAAAATAGGAGAAATGTGATCAATATGCTGACTGCAGCGTTTTGGATTTGATTTAAAACCCAGATCTATATTTGAAAAAATTATACATTAAGTCTAAAGAAACTGTTTAGATACTTTTTTCGTATTTATCATGATATTTGTTCTTTTAGGATTTAGGAGCAACGTGACGCCTCCCTTTATTCTTTGGTGCTTTAATGTCTTTTAGCCAGACTCTTGAAATGATTCTCAGGTTTATCCGGATAAGATTATCAAGAGAGCAGACAGCAGCAGATACAACTTCTGCATCAACTCCTTTGTTATGGTGAATGGCCATCTACCACCTTCTTCTAGTTCTCGCCACACTGTATAATTATCAACACTGAGTGTTTATGTTATTTCTAAGGTGTTATCAGTTCCAATACTTGTTTCAGCGTTCGTTCAGCATTTATGAAACCAATACTAGAGCAGTTAAGTACTGCCTCCAATAATTTGCTTATATCTGTATATGAAATCTATTGCCAGACACCAAACATCCTCGAAATAAACATCTTCAGATAAACTACCTGAAGGGGACAATTTCAAGAAAATATTTAGCAAAAAGCTATTTTTAATTTTCACAGCCTCCCTTTTTTTTTTACTTTTTGCATATTACAATACAGATAACAAGAAAAGAACACATTTATGCACCGATTGCTGCTTATAAATTTATACCTGATGGGCTGTGGCTGGAGTGAAATTGTTTGTTTATTTGCACACAGTTATGCTCAGTGATGCTGATTCTGACATGTCTTATAATACCCCACTAGTTCTTAGGCAACGACACCACCTACTGGAAAGGTAATGAATTAGTGCTGTTGCCTTGCAGCAAGAAGGTTCTGGGTTCGATCCCGGCCCGGGGTCTTTCTGCATAGAGTTTGCATGTTCTCCCCATACATGCTTGGGTTCTCTCTGGGTACTCTGGCTTCCTCTCAGAGACTGTTAGGTTAATGGGCATCTCTCAGTTGTCCTTAGATGTGTGAGTGTGTGTGTGCATGGTTGTTCATCCTTGTACGTCTCTGTGTTGCCCTGCGACAGACTGGCGTCCTGTCCTGGGTGTACCCCACCTTATGCCCACAGTCTGCCGGAGATAGGCACCGATCCAACTGCGACCCTGACGGAACAAGCGGCAGAAAATGGATGGATGGATGGATGGATGGACATTTTCTATTTCAACAAAGAATCTGTTAAAATGGACCAATAGCAGTGTCAAAGCATGGAGGATCTTAGCTGACATAAATGCTTCCATTATTAATGTGTTTAAGGCCTCTGCTTCCTGCCTTTGGAGCAGAGCCACGTTTTCAAATGAGTTGTTTACTGTTTAACCTGCAGTCAGTTAAGATGAATAAAATTTAATGTGTGCAATCTAAATACTTCCAGTAGAAGTATTGTTTGGACCCGAGGCACCAAACGAGGATCACATGGAAACCTATGGGATTTTGATTGTAAGTTCAGATAAGCTAACCTAGTTATTTTTTTCAGTGTGTGCTGAAGGTTTTTGTTCTGGTTTATTTGTTGTTTTCTTTGTTTGTCTCGGCAGAGGGTCGGTTCTGTTAAACAGAGTGACTGGGGTAAAAACCCTGACCTCTGAACCCAGTGATTGGGAAATCTGGACTCTTTAAAAAGTTGAGCCTGATGAGTAAACCCAGGCTTTAAAGAAAACAAACAGCCGGATAAAGTACAGAAAATAAAGCCTGTAACCTGTCGTATGTGATGAAATAACCACCCAGATGTGGACATGATGCTCCGGCATTGCATTTTATTTGGTTTCCTTATTACTAATCTCATACTGTAGATTTGACGTTAGAAAAAAACTAAGGAATATATTGCTTGCTTTGTATTGATTGCAGGCATTTTTTTCTTTTACAGGGTTTGTTTGCAGTAAATTTGGCTGAACTTCGGTGTGATGTTACAATGTGTTTACTCCAAATTTCCTAACTCTGGAAATCTGCCCTGAATAATTATTAACTACTAACAACAAGCTGACATTTTTGTTCCAATCCACCGTGAAACTTTCTTATTTCTGACAAAATGTGTGTGAGGTATCTGGGATTATTTCTGCTTCTGGCTTGGCTTCCAGACTTTCTACAGGGTGAGAACATTTCCTCCTGCTATAGGAACATTTATCTGTTAATTGTTGATAAAGAAAACCTTGTATTCACTGATTGTGGGTTTTATTGTCTTTTCTTTTTCATCACAAACAGCTGAACTGTCTTGCAGTCTCCCTGAACTCATTGACGGCTATTTTGTCCCAAAGCAAGAAAAATATCCTGATGGAGAAACACTGACTTATGGCTGTGAAACTGGCTTTAAACCAGTGGTGGAAGGCTGGTGGGCAACAAGTACATGTCTGAACGGCAAATGGTCTCATACCCCTCAGTGTATAAGTAAGTACTGAATCCCTCAAATAACCCTTTAGATGTAAAAAAAAGAGCAAACTGGCTTTTATGGACATTAGCTTGAGGATGTTATTAACTCTGCTAAACACTGTTATCTTTCTTTGACTGCTGAACATTAAAAAGTACAAACCATCAATCATCTGCTGAACAATGGACCCAATTTCCACATTGAGGCTACATGTAGACACACACTTGTGTCTAGATCAAGGTTAGATTATGCACTGATTTAAAAAAAACATATAGAATCTACAAGTAATCTTAGACCTGAAGATTCTCAGATATTGATAAGTCAAGCTAAAAACAATCAAGTCCACTTGATTCCCTATAAAGAAACTCTGGTATCACTAATGTAGAGTTAATATTAAAAAGCCCTGCAATGTTTTTTTTAACGAATGATGGTAAATATGGAGAAATGTTTTCAGAGATTTAGCACGATTTTAAATTTAAGGTTTCACTTGGTTAATAGCAGAGATGGGTAGTTACTGTTAAATTTATGTCCCCGTTTTTTAAAAATTTCTTTTCTTATTCAAAAGCTTTTAGGCCAAGTTTTATTGTTACTCGATGCTTTGATGTAAGTTATATTAATTTAAAGAATCAATACTTTTGCGTGAAATATTTACTCTATTAAAGCAAGTAACTTCACAGCATCAAAAAATAGAACTTGGTTTAACCAAAAATGTACAAGCTGGATTATGCTTAAAGGGACATTGTGTAAGAATTACTGCCAACTAGTGGTGAAATTGGGGTATTTCACTCCGATGAACATTATAGTCTCAAACATGTGTTGCAGCAACAATTCATTGTGTCAAAAAGCCTCGACACTACAGATGTAACGCGAAGTGATGTCTTTACATGCTAGCCTTTACTGTGACGAAAAGCCAGTGTTCACCGAAGCTACTAAACTCACATAAACCTACAATTCTGTACTGACAAGATTGTTATATGTTAGCAGCATCTACTGTTATGCTTTCTATGGTAACAAGTCACACTGTCTAATTAAACCAATGGAAAAAGTTAGCTTAACGCTTGTTTAGATGGTACAGTTCACTTATTTGTCAAGGAGAAACATGGTGACCTTAGCGTCACTTAGCTCCTTCCACCTGGAGAAGGCTTGCCTGAAGTTTATCCTCATTTTTGGATGTCTCTGCTTTCGTTGTCTTTTAAATTCTCTTTCTCACTTTCTTTCTGCTGCATATGCATGGTCTTACAATGTACTGCAGCAGACTTTCAGTTTCAATAGTTCTTCATGTATTGTAAAAGAAAAATATAAAATAAAAATCTGTATGTTGCTCATATTAAACAACGGAAATGTCATATCCCATCATCTGAGTTTTTGATCACCACATTAAATCTGTAACTGTAACATAAAATCTATTTACAGTAAAGCTTTAAAACGTTGTTGATTTTTAAAAAAATAGTACATTGTAAATAAAGCAGGTAAAAACTGTAAAGTAGGTAAATAGTAAATACAACCTGTGATTTTAGAAGCGGCTAACGCGGCTGTTATCAATAATAAGCTGCATATAATCAGACATAAGAAGTCTGAGCAGTCTGAAGCCATTCTAGAGGACTGCTGCTGTTTGTTGCTTATCTTTTTATGGTTGTTATTACATTCATCCCACTGATATCAAGTTTGGTCTCTCCCTATGAATCTTTTATTCTCTGTGAATTAATTCCAATAAGATTCTGTTTAAAAGGACCTGCAATATTTGCTTTATAACACCTAATGTGTCTAAGCAGTGTTCAAGGCTAATTGCCCTGCATGTTTTAAATCTTTTCAACTTTTCACACAGCTGATATTATTTGACAGCAAATTATCTGTCTTTTCTGAGCTGCAATCATCCGAGTCGGACGTGTTGCAGCAGAGGAACATCTAAAACATGCAGGACAGTGTGCCTTGAAGACCAGGGTTGAATAACACTGGTCTGACGGACCTAGTGAATGATTTATTTGTTTGCATAAAACTTCTACAAAAATCTATTGACTAAATCAGGAAATAAAACAACTTGATTGGCCCTTAAGAGGGTGGAGACAGAGGACTCTCTGAGTCTACTGAACATAACCTGCTCATGACCAGATTAACTCTGGGGAGAATGTTACTATGGTAACAGAAACAGAAAAACTCAGTTTTCCTGACTTCAGGTTTAGAAAACTTAGAGTTTTCAGTAAACCTGCTTTGTGGAACAGACTTCTGTTCTTGAGACGTTATCCTCCCCTTTTTTTGTTTCCTTAAATAGTTCAATCATTCAGAATAGAGGGAAGTTGTTAGGGCCCCAGCATATTCAAGTAAGGAATTTATTCAGACCCAGAAACAAAACGAAAGTAAAATAACAAAATTAAAATATTGATAAATGTCAATAAGTGTCATTTTTGCTTTCTTGAGTCATGATGCAGACAGCTTAACTTAGTTTAGTAAAGGTAACAATGATGGCTCAACATTACTGAGCGTGGCCACGCTGCTTTTAAAATAGTAATTTATTCCGTTTTTCTTACAGATGGAAGGTCCTGCCTTCCACCAACGATTCCTAATAGAAAATCTGAGGAAGCACAGAGTGGAAAATCTGAAAATGTTTGGTATGAAGAGAACCAGACAATCAGGGTAACCTGTGAGGATGGGTTTGTTCTGAGCGGGACCAAAACAGTCACATGCCAAAATGGAACATGGTCTCTTTTTCCTGTTTGTCAGAGTGAGTACATCAGATCCACAGGATGGAACTATAATGGAAAACAATCAAACAGTTAGTTTAAAGAAATTATGTACCAGATAAATGTATCTTTAATGATTGTATGTTTTTACTTTACAGGACATAGTCACGCGTGTGATGAGCCTGATCAAATCCCCCATGCAGTTATTATTAGTCAGGCGCCCAAGAAAGTGTACGCCCATAATACTGAACTGGAGTATGTATGTGAGGATGGATACACCACAGGTCAACCAGCGGACAGAGGAACTATAAGGTGCCGACGTGGGACCTGGACCTCAGGTCCTCCATGCAGTAAGTGGAAGAAGGGAGAAGGTAATCTACTGCAGGAGTGAAAACATATCGGAGCTACAGCAGGAGGATCAGTTAGCTATTAACAGTGGATCCATGGTGAATAAAACAACAAACCTGCTCCTGTGTGTCTGGCATCAACTTTGAATTATTTTCCAGTATTTTATGCCCTTACTGATAAACAGAAAATAGAAGCACTGTGAGTGATGGTGAATATTAGTGTTGAGGAGTTAAGATTCAAGTTCCTTCATTCAATCAGCAAAGAAATAGAGTTAATTAATTAAAGTCTGGACTTTACTGGTGTTTAAACCTTCCTTTTACATCGGTTATGTAAAAATCCTTTAACATAAACAGCAATGTTTGTTACAGTTATTGCTCTCAATGATAATTAGTATGAATCTACATGAGTTAAATCCTGTTATCACCAAATTCCTGATTAGTTATGCAAGATGGAAATCATGGCTTTTATGTTTGTCAGCTTTTTCTTTCTACTCTGCGTTAAGCAGCTAAGCAAGACGGTCAAAACTCCAGCAAATTAAGGTTTGTTTCTTTTAGCTCCACGCTATATTATTAACATAAGGCACAACAGAAATAGACAGGATTGAATAGAAGAAAAATGATCTCCTTGGCTTAATTTTTCTGGTTTACATGATTGAAAAACACTCTAAGATGTAAAGGAGTGAAAAGTGGGAGAGCAGTCAATAAAAAAAAACTCATTCATATATTCAGCAAGTTAATTAGGTGAATTAAATAAAGTTTGGCCTTTGCTGATGTGTGAATGATCCTTTTAACTGGCTGATTCCTTTTCTCTCTTTTTTTTTTATTCATTTAGGTCCTTCCTGTATGTTGGATAAAACTGGGATTAGGAATCCCAATGTTCATTCATTTCCACCTGTACACATGAAGGAGGGAGAGAAGAAATTCCTTCCTTGTGAATGGCCGGACTGGTGGTTGCGTGCTGAGTGCTCTGGTGGAAGAATACAGATAACTGATTGTAAGTTCACCAGCAGCATTATGTTTCAACTAGCTATATGGGCATAATATCTACACTTTTAGTGTAAAAGCTTTAAACAGGAAAAGTAAAAAAGCACTTTTCAGTACTCTAATATTTCAATTATATTTCAGGTATTTTTCATTTCAGTTTATCTAAACATCAAAGATTCACAACATAAATTGTTTTAATTCACCCAATAAAATTGCTGTTTCTTTGTAATCGGCAGAGAGATAAATAAAAATATGGATTGTGCACTGCACTGTTGATTGACTTTGCTGCAATATAAGAAAGAAAAAAATCTCTTTTTATGCCTGAAATAAAAATAATCAGGTCACAATTTAAAAAAACACAACATGTTTTGTTTTAAAGTTTAGCTGTCAAACCTAATAACAAACCATTCAATCTCGTGTGTGTCTAGTAATGTCCAGGTGAACCAAACTTGTGTACGTCGAGGAAGGGGAATGAAAATCTGAAAGGTCTTGGATACATTTTTTATGTAGCTTCATTCAGATCCCCCTAAATTCGCTCATGTTCCAGCAAATGGCTTCAGAAGACACATGTAAATAGAGTTCACTTGTGTATAATTTGAACTTGGTATAAACACACTTCTTTTTTAAAGACCTAAGGGTTTTTTAGGGAACACTAGTGAACAAACAGCACAATTGTTAAATAGCTGGGACAGGAAAAGTAATCTTTCCTGTCCTAAAGGCATCTGTCCTGCAACTTTTAGATGAGTCCCTTCAGGTCGTACACACCTGAATCAAATGCTAAACTAGCTACTAAGCTCATACTGGAGTTAGGTTCTTTAAACCTGAGATACATCAAAGAACAGCAGGATGACTTGAGTTTGAGATAACTGCTTTAAGGTCTAAACTTCGATTGTTTTATGTGGTAGAAAACAAGCACTACATCTACCTGAACACACCACCTCCTTGGTGGTGGCGGCAGCATCATGCTGTGGGGATGCTTTTCTATAGTAGGGACAGGGCAGCTGGTCAGAGCTGATGGGAAGATGGATCACATATTGTGAAGCAGTTCTTATCTTCTTTCTTGTCCTTTCTCTGCCTGGCATCCTTTGGTTTACCGCATCCCTCCAGAGTGGGGTACAGTCAGCTACCTCTGTCTCTGTTGGGATTCTTGCTCTGCAGCTTAATCCTGAACTCCCTGAACTGGGAGTATCTCTGGAGGATCTGGTGGACCCAGGGATGCTGGTACCAATGTTCTGCTTTCCATTATAAGTAAAGCAACATGACTTGCCCGGTAATAGCCAGTCTGCCATGCAGAGTGGAAATTTGGCAAGAAGCAGATAAAAGCTCCTTCTATTTAAAGAAGCAGTGAAGCTACAGGAGTGTTTCCTGCTCTGCTGGGGACACATCTGGCAAGTGACAATGGGAATGTGGCGATGCTGACAATGCACCATCAGAGGTTTTGATCAGGCATGAAGGAATGGTGTTTAAAGGAAGTCCTTACTGAGTGTAGATCACTATGTTTTTACCATCGTGTTAAAGTGCCAAACTGCTCTATGGGGACAGAAACTAGAACACTGCAGCAGCATCTTAGACAGAAATGTACCAGCAGCGACCTGTATAGGGTTAGGTACCAAACGGAGACAGAAGTTTTGGAAGGTTTTAAATTGAGAGCAGTAGTGGGTTTCACAATTCAGCAGAAGCAACCTGATTTGTTTTCAGTTAAAAGGAGGTGATGTTACAGTTTATTTTCTATTGACCATTTACAACCATAGCTTAAAATTATCATCATACTCTGACATATTCCGTAGTCTGTCATCATTAATCTAATCTGGCGTCACAGCAACCATGGACGCTGAAACAGTCAGAAACCATACTTTAAACCACCTTTTATCCTTTCTTTTCTCTTCCAACAGACATAATATCACTGAAAATATCAGAGTTAAAACCTGCCCTTACCTTTAAAATCAAATTAGGATATTTTTCTAAATCTAAACAACAATAAACAAAAGGCAATACAATAACAGACTGTAAAGCCTGCAAAACATGAACGCCTTAAATTCATAAATCAGTCCTTCAATGAATAAGCAATAGGAAATCATCTAAGAGTGTAATTCAAAATATGAGATCAAGCAATGATTTTATCAGGCTGATGAAGTTGAATTAAGCACCTTAACATTTCTTCTTCTTTTCTCTCTGTTTGAACATTTCTAGGCTGTAAAGGGAGTTCCATCTATGATGTAAGTGCTGTTTTAGGTTCTAATTTTGAAGTATTTACATCATCTTTAAACATTTTGCCTGTTGATATCTGAGTAACTCAGTTTCTAAGTTGTAACTAATTTTATTGGTGTGTCTCCTTTTTAGGTTATACAATGCAGTTATCGTCGAACTATATAAAATTCTTTACTTTTGTATTTCTTAACACCTGGTGATGAAACATCTGCAATGATTTCCTCAGAGAACATCTTCAGCAAAGTTTGTTTTGTTTTCTTTTAAACTTTGTTCACTCAATGTCAGTGTTTCTGTTGACTGTTGGTTCACAGTAGATATGAGATGCTTGACTGTGATTATAGTAAAATATTTCACTAAAGCTTCGCTGAATCCATGTAATTGTTTGTCCTCATATTGTGTAAAAAGGGTCCTTACCTTTTTACTAAAACGATAGAAAACAACTACGTAAAAAACAAGTCTAAATCAAGGAATGTTCAATTTAAATTCTAAGTATTATGGATGTTTTACAACGCAAGTGACCATTACTTTACAAATATAATGGATAACTAGAAAAAGGTGCATTTCCTGTGAAAATGCAGTGTGAATGCTTGTGCGCTAAACTGTAAGTTGTACGCTGAAAAATTACAGAAACAAGCAGAAGTTTAAAGCAGAAACTGCTGAAATGGTATTAAATAGAAGAAAACCAAAATGCTTTATTCTTTCATGGAAAATAGCAGAAGCAAGCTGAAGACAACAGGAGAAACATGACATGTTATGAATTTGCAGCAAACAGAAAAGTTTAATGCCTGTCTAGAAGGAGAGTACAATTAAGCCAAAATTGACAGTATAGGCTGAAAGGTAATAATACATTAGCAGAATCAGAAAAGCATTTAGCACGAAAAAACTTGACTCTTATGTGGATGAAGAAAAAAGGAGCAGCTTAAGAATAGGGAGTAAAATGTTGAAGAATATGGAAATGAATAAGGAGCTTAGTGTTAAATTATTTGTTGAAATGTCAGGAATCAGCCTAACGTTGGGAAATGAATTCAAATGTGACAGTTGATCAGCATATAGAAAATAGCCTATTCATAAGTGACTTGATAAGCCAGAGCTCCTAAATCCAAGGAAGACGGAGAAGCAGACAAATGGGAGATACATACATGTTATTGTAATTATGAACTCTGTTCAAACAGTTGTTGGTTGTTGAGAAGGGAGATTACTTAAGAAATTGTAAAAAGAGTTCGAAAGAATTCTCAGTAGAAAAACTGAAGACAAACTAACTACATAAGAACAAAGAACTACATAAGAAGTTTGATTAAAGTCTTTAAAAGTTGAAGAAATGTTAAATATGTACAGAAAATAAATAGAAAAATAAGCTGAAGTCAGAAGCAAAACCTTAGTTAAAGTGTTAAGAATGAGCAGAAAACAGAAAAGTTTAATTCTTTCCTGAAAAATAGAGGAAGCAGGCAGAAGCAAATGGCAGAAACATGGCTGAATAATTACCAATTAGCAGAAAAGCAAACCTTTAAATACCTGTCCTAAAAGAAAAAAATCAGACTGAACTTGAGAGAAGGAAAACACTGGCTGAAACATTATAAACTGTCATTGAAAAAATGTGGAACTGCTTTCTTGAAATAGCAGGGACTGATCATAAAAGAGAGTCAGATAAAAACAGCCAACAACTCAGCCAAAGAGCTAGAGCGTTGGACATATAAAATTGAAGAACAAAGTAAGTAGCTTAAGGATAGGAGCTAAAATGTTGAAGAATGTGGTATTGAATAAGGAGTATTAAAGTGTGTGTGGAAATTTCAAGAACTGGCATAACTGTTGGAAAGTTGTGTAAGTTTAAGCTTAAAAAGTTTTAAAATTCAAAGTCGACAACCCTACATACAAGTCAGACCATGAGAAGCAGAGGAAAAGCAGAGAGAGGCTTATACAAAGACCGCCAATACCACTTAAGAAGCTAAAGTTATTTTAAAAGTAGCAGTACTTCAAAATAAGATGTCGATACGTAACACAATTTCAAAAATTGTGAAAAAAGCAACAAAGACCTGTCAGTAAATAAGCTGAAGACACATATTAAATTACCTGCATTAGAAGCTTAGTTCAACTGTTAAAATGTTGAAGAAATGCAAATTATGGGCAGAAACTTAAAACAGCCAAGTAGGACTGTCAGCAGAAAGTTTATAAACAAACTGCATTACAAGTTTTAGAAATCACAAAGTGTATTTGAAAGACGCTCATGGTGTAGAGAAATGCAGTCCAGGATTGAAGAGTCTAGGTGTTTCAGTTATTCAGCTGGACCAGTCAGAATATAATCAAAATGCAAAAAAAACCTTCAAAAACAGGTATTTAATGACCTACAAAAAGTCCAATAAGGGGTTCACCAATCAAACAGAAGGGTTTAAAAGTTCTGCTATTATTATAAAACAATGATTTCCAGGTTTACAGAGTCTAGGTGTTGGAGTCTTTGATCTAGAGCTTTTTAAATGTGACCAAAATGATTTTCAAGCTGAAAAACTTGCAGAGAGAAGGAAGGCGACAAGGTTTAAGTCTTTGGCACTCAGTGACCAAATGTGACCAAAATGATTTTCAAGCTGAAAAACTTGCAGAGAGAAGGAAGGCGACAAGGTTTAAGTCTTTGGCACTCAGTCTTCAGTTAGGTATATTAACATACATTTACTTTGATCGTAGGCATGAGCTGTTAAATAGAGTAGGATTAAATTCCCCCGGCCTGAAATTGATGGTGGAACAGAAAGGGAATAAAGATGAATGTTGAATGGAATGAGGCACAAGTTCGTATGAACTTCCACGATGAGCAAGCGCGGGCGGCTGTGGAGAGAAAAAACTCCTTCGTGGGAAGAAATCTCTGGCAGAACCAGGCTCAACATTGCAATCTTCTGCCGGACCGGCTGGGGATGCCTCACATGCAGTATGACTTTCAGGAATTGTTCGACAGGGAGGGCAGTGGCAAGGGAGGGAGCTAGAGTCTGCCAGATGGTGGAGAAGGGGATGGAGGAGGGTTGGATGAGCGTCATCAGAGTCGAAATCCTACATATGCAATCCGATGTACGAAGCTGCTGGGTAGCAGACTGTTGTTGAAATAAAAGTCTTTTTATGCTGGACTCTTGATGCTGATTGAGGTGCAGTAGAACACTGACTGGTAGCTCCACAGATGGATGAACTCCTGATGAGGGAATAGTCAAGTTTATTCAGTTTGAACTTTGGCTTAAGATCCATTTCAATATGAAAAACTCGCAGAGAGAAGGAAGGCAATTAGAAGAGTTTATTGAAACAAGATTTGTGTTTGGCGGGGTACCTTAACGCTTAAATTTACACAGAAATTTACTTTATCATATGCATTAGGTTTTAAATAGAATAGGAATAAAAGCCCACAGAGAAATGAGCCGAGCTGAGGCGTGATAAACAGTGAGATATGGAATAAGCACTGAAGACATGAACAGAAAGTAGAATATTTGAGCGTTGGAATAAGCAAGGAAGAGAGGGCAAGATGCAGAGAGGAGCTGAGCTGAAGAAGCTTGCAAACGAGTATGATCTGCAAAGGCTCCAGGAGGAAAGCTATGGCGAAAATTTACAGAGGGAACCTATGCATAAAGGCCTAAAGCTGGAAAGGCTTGACAGGAGAGCAGAGCTGAGCAGAGGAGGCACTGGAAGCAGAACTGAGCCAAGAAGGCACTGGAAGCAGAGCTGACCCGAGAATGCTTGTAAATGGAGCCACTGGAACAGAGATAATCCAGAAGAATTGATGTTACACGGAGAAGTGGTCAGGTTAAGGTTAGATTACTGTGGAAATAACATAAAGGAGTGAATGTTAAACTATCCAGGCGATAAACATCACGAGAAGTGCGGCGGGGGAAGAACGTCTGTATAGAACTAGAAGCCAGAACCACCACCAGTAGTCGCAGCAGATTTACCAAAAAGGTTAATCACATGGGTGAAATAGACTATGGGGCTCAGACCTGAGTATCATGCTTGACTCTGTAAATAATATGTACTTAATGAACAACCTGAGATTAAAGTACTTACCTGAAAAAAGGGGAATGCTGTGACGGAACCAATGAGACTATAAAGCTGCAGTAAGCTGTACAGTAAATCGAGCAACAGGGAGAAAAAGGGGGATATAGGGATGATGGCAATTAGCAACTGTTGAGGATAGCGATTGTTTAAAGTAGTAAATATCTGAAGGCATGAAATAACTACAATAAATTTGACTGCACATTGACATGACCAATACAATGAACCAATGTGAGCTGATGATGCAATGCTGATGACGCACTATGAGAGGCAGCAGAGTCAACAGCGCAGATGACCGTGTCCACAAGCATAGAGAGAATGAGGGCTAGTCATGCTTGCAGGACTTGAAGTGTCAAGAATTGGCTAAACTGCATTTATGAAGAGCAGCAAATGGGAAATATGTAGATTCTTGCATGAAGGAAGAGATGACATGAGGAAGCATACCACCAGTGATTTGCTGAACATGCTAACATGGGACCAAATGAAGAGGAGAAGTTAAGAAGGCCTTGGCCTTGGCTGGTAGCGATCATGACAGCATTATGATAGAATGAATGACTTACCCGTGTCTAAACAGAAGAGCTATATGGCTAGGATTAATGAAGGTACAATGAACCTGGCTGCTGTCAAGGGAGTGCTTGTGTGGCAAGGTGCACCCTACAGAGGGCCCTGGCGGGATTTGATCCCAAGACTCCCGGGTAAAAGTCACACGCGCTCTTTTCCCAAGCACGTCCTCGTGCTCCACGCAGGCTGCCACAATTACTCTTAGAATCCATGGACCGTCTAGCGGCATAGCACATGGATCCTGCCAACAACGCCAAATGTGGCAAGGTGCACCCTACAGAGGGCCCGGGCGGGATTTGATCCCAAGACTCCCGGGTGAAAGTCACACGCGCTAACCAGTCAGCCAAAGGGATATCCCCTTGGCCAAGAAGCCAAGGCGCATGATCTATTGGAGGTACTCTGACAGGACTCCACACTGTCACACTTGGAAATTACGGGATTTACATTGTGCTTAATACTGATGTTCAGTGAACTAATATACTAGCGTCAGGAAACTGTGAACTGTGATCTGAAACTCTGACTAAGAGATAAAAGGAGCAGGGAAATGACCAACCAGCTCCAGAATAACCCCAAGGATCTGGCACGAACTGATTTGCAAAACCAGTAAGGTCAGGAGAGTAAATATTCTATTAAAGATTACAACCCGGGCGTGCAGGTTGCGCAGTGGTTAGCGCGCACGACCCATGTATGGAGGCCTTAGTTTTCGACGCGGGCGACCCACGTTCGAATCCAGCTTGTGATCCTTTCCCGCATGTCTCTCCCCTCTCTCATACCCCCTTTCCTGTCAGCCTACTGTCAGAAAAACGAGCCACTAGTGCCGTTAAAAGCTCAAACAAAAAAAAAAAGGATTACAACCCATCTAGAAATAGCAATGACTGAGCCTAATCGGAGCTAGAGGTCTCATGAAAAGAAGCTATACAAAGCAGAGAGGGACAGTATGCAGATAACTGTTGCTGCTCCGCATTAAGGCTGAGCTGATTTTGCAGCAATAGATTGTGAGTATGTGACTACTGGATGTGCCACAGACATAATGAGCCTGCGGTTATGGTTATATTATGATCCGATTATCAAGGAAAGCCGAAAAGCCTACCTAGAACTTGAGCAAACCTATAACATACATTGTAAGTCAGAACCACTGATATAAAACATTTCAAAATAAACAAATACATAAAATAACACACAGCCACCCATGAAATAAAACTAAAATACCAATGATAAAATATTTACCAAAATACCCAAAAATGAATTGATTGAGAGAGCCCTTGCATATGTTAGGGGAAATCTCTTCAATTAAGAATCATGCAGTTAATTTAAGCTGAAGCAGTGAACTGGGAACATGCCAGTTGCGGTCAGACCTATGTACAGGCATGAGATAGGGGCTTTCAATTGAAAAGGCTTAATAAATAACATAGTGTCAATCTAATAGGACAGTTTGACAGAGACTGAAATATGGAAGACAATGGATTTAGGGCAGGGGTGCTCATTACGTCAACTGGTCGATCACCGAGGTGCTACTGGTCGATTGCAGCGTGAAATTAAAACAATATCAGCCGATCATCCATCCTGTCACTTGATCGATGTACAGGGCAACCAGTCAGATGACAACTGAATTTTGAGCTTTACGTCACCGCTCATGTGTAAACAATGACGCTAGCTACTCAGCGTATTATGTCCGATTTTTAGCCCACGCTTAAGTTTATGGTCACCAAAATGACTGAAGGAGCTGGACCAAGTAAAAAGTCAAAAACATATAATTTTCATGCGGAATGGGAGGAGGACTTTTTTTTCACGATGTCATTTTCTAAGTGCGTTTGTCTCATCTGCCGGTCTACCATCGCACTCCCAAAGAAGGGAAATGTGGAGCGGCATTTTCGGACTGTTCATGGAAAATACGACACAAACTTCCTGCCGAAAAGCGAGCTGAGAAGAGAAAGGTTAATGAACTAAAAGCCCAGTTGTCCGGACAGCAGTCATTTTTCACCCAACATACTTCAAAAGCAAA
>JAUZNJ010010664.1:0-17918 GCA_034780135.1 Jordanella pulchra
AAATAAATATATATACATTTTTAGAAGGCAGAAGATAAGGCGCATCAAAGGCAAGGTTAATAGGCCTTACCAATTAGCCTATTTGTCTGAAATATTCAATAATTATTAGTTAGTATTAAAGTAGTAAGAGGTAAATCACAATTGCAAATATTTTGCTGCAACTCTTCCTGCTTGGGAGTTTTTATCTAATTTGTAGCGTAAATATTAACATTAGCTTCCATATATGCATTGAGCTATATTGGCAAAAAAGGGAACAAAAAAACAAAAAAGGAGCATTAAGTATTGCTTTTTGGGTTATTTCATCTTATTGATGCTGTTAGGTTTTATCTCATTAATATCTTAATTTTACACGCCAGGTAATGGCTTCTGAAAGTGAATTAGAAATGTGGTTTTGCTGTTACAAATCCACACTTAACCAATCTGGTCAAATCTATTCTTTCATAGAGTTTATTCCCCTTAATAAATTATCAAAAAAGCAGATCCTTGTTTTTGCTGCACTTTACTCCCACTTCATAGCACTTGTGAAGTTTGTGTCCTTTATCATACACCTCACACATTCACCACTGCAAAACTACTAAGTTGCAAACATAGTTAAATTCATTTCAATCTGCAATAAGAAAATAAAGTTGAAAACATATTGAGGTTTCATAGTTTAATCAGATTTTTATTTTACAGATTTTTAACATTACTTAAAAAACAATTTACTATCAAATATGGAGACAATCATATCAGTCTTTCAACCCCTTCGCCCCTCCCCCAAAAATACTCCCGCAAATATATACTATATTTGTTTAACATAGAGAAACAAAAGACTCGTTTAATAATAAACCCAAAAAGCGATATCAAAGAAACTGCACTTCTGTACAGTTTAACAGGCTAAGTCAATAACATAAGCATGAAAGAGTTAAATAGATATAAAGATCTTGTAGAATTTATGTGGTCTCATCAACCCTGCTCCCCTTTTATAAATTCGGCAAATAGGAAAAAAAATCCTTCTATACACACACACACACACACACACATATTTTATATATTTAAGATACAGTTGATTTTTTTTTTTTGGCTTAAATTGAAGGCATCCTTAACTGAAGAAAGAGAAAAAAGTATTTCAGTTTCTTCTGCTCACATCTGAATAAAAACCCCCCAAAAATGCTACAAACTACAGAGAGAATCATCACAAACAGGAACAGTAACATTGAAAACAACTATTGTTGTTTGCTCATAACACACTTAGTCCAGCCTAAAGGGTTTTTTTCCGTCTTAACTGTGGTTAGTAGTCGATGGAGCGGAGTGCGGCGAGGGTAGAGGCAAGGCGCCGAGGCAGGAGTTTGGCTGTCTGTCGGTACTCTTCAGGTTTAGCTTTCAGCAGAGTGACGATGTGTTGCAGGGTGCGGGATGGCTGCAGGCCAAGAGCATCCATAACGTTGCTCAGATACTCTGTGGAAGACAAAGAGGAGCTCGGATGTTTTCAAATGCAGCAGGACAGAAAGGTTTTGCTTCCAAACAGAAATTCCACATGTTTCTTCGTTACTGTACCGATATCTGTGATCAGCTGTTTTGTGGAACGAGGGGAAAGTTGGGGGATGAGCAAAATGGCATCGCAGTAGGTCTGCATGGTTGCTCTAGCGATGGAGCCAAGCCAGTAGTCTGCTGTGTTGTCCAACTCAGGAAGGTCATCGCCTGGGATAAAAAAGGTGAAATAAAAATAGAATCTATATTCTTATCAATGACGGTTCTTTTATTTTTCTACAACCATTTCTATGTTGAGTTGGTCAGATGTTTTACTTCTTTATCCTCTTGGACAAACCAGTGAGGATCCATTATTTTGTATGTGTGTCTGACAGAGTCTACCAGATTTCTATTCAAAATATCTGAGGTTCATCAGCCTTTGGAGAAGAAAGAGACCCACAACACCACAGAACCTCCACTGTACTTAACAGTAGGCAGAAAATGCTTTTCCTCATATTCATCACCGTTTCCCACCAAAGACAACAGGATGGTAAAAATCTCAATCTCTGTGTAGTTCAACTAAAGTTACTGTCTTAGTAGAGTTCATCCAAATCAGGGTCGGGAATTTAATAGCATTTGCAAAGCAAATAAATAAATAAAAAATTCACAATTTAACTAAACGGATTTTTCACAATGTGGAGGCATTCAATTTTGGCCTCATTAATTTTAACAACAGTAAGAAAATAACTTTCTCACTCTAATCCTTAGATATCGTAATACGATACTAATAATAATAATAATACAGAAAAAGTATGTGGATCCATGCATGCAAGTAGATGTAAACAATTTTCCACACAACAGGAGCAGTAAAGTCCTGCTACAATGGACTCTGGAAGCCCTCAAGGTCACAAAAACAATGAAAACTCAGAGTGAAACACCTACATGCTTTAGCTTGGTGCAAAGGAAAAGCAAAATGAAATTTAAATCTCTATTTTGATTTTTGACTAAATGACTCGACCTAAATCAAATCTGACAGTAGAACAGAAAAGAGCGTTTTGCAGCACGCCTCCTAATACAATGTTTTAGTGTGATTTTTTGAACATTGCACCCCGGGTTAGTCCTTTTTGTGTCAAATGTTGCACAATCTGAATATATTTCCAATACTTGTTAAATCCCTACTTCATAGCTTCTGCATAATCTGTTGGGTCTTAAATTAGTCACACCAAGACGGCAAGAAATCTTCTGTACATGAAACCGATAAGTAAAATCCACCTCTGTATGTTTTAGGATTAGAACTGGGACAGAAAAACTTAAAATGGTAAAAAAAAAAAAGGGGCAGTAGTTAAGTACCTTGCTCTGGAGGGAAAGGCAGCTTCCCAGCATGCAAGGCCATCTCTAGTGCAGGGTCCTCTTGTGTGACAAAAGGCTCCAGGTGAAGCGGCAGAGACATGAGGTACTGTCCGATCTGTGGAGGGAGGAGAACAAAACAACATGGATGGTATAAAAAAGAAAAGCCACTACGCTGTTCCTCTAGAAGGTTTTCACATTTTATAACTTAACAGCAACAAACTCCCTGTGTTTTGTTTGGATTTTAAGTGTTAGGCTCAACCCTCATAAAGTGGTGCATTATTACGAAATAGAATAAAGATGTTAAATTATTTCTGTAACAAATCAAAATCTGAAGTCTGCAGCATATTTTAAATCACCCCTGAACATATTATGTACATTAGGAGGCAGCTACTCGCTGCAAACAAGGACAGGTCACAGTCCTTCAATCAGCTGCAGCCATGAGCCGGGAAGAAAGAAGGACCGCATCAACGATTTATATCAGCAGAAACAGAGCTCCATCTACTACGTTGGAAAAAAGTCAAGCTTACGGTAAACATTAGAAGTTTAGAGACAAACAGGTTAAAGTCCAAAAGCAGCAGCCTGCAGCATTCATTCAGCCCCCCAAAAATAAGGTGAGGGTCAATAAAACAAAATGATAAGGAGTCACAGACTAGAAAATGAAGGCATTGAAAAGATCCAAGTTGAGCTTTCATAGAAAAGTGGCTAAGAAAAAAAAAAGCTTGAGAAGAACCTTTTTGAACTTTGCTACAAGCTATGTAGCGGTCACTGCTAGCATGCTTTAAAACAAGGGTCCTATGCAGATTTTCTTTTTCCCCAATGGTTCATCAGCAACACATGGCATGTAGAGGAAAACCAAGACTTCCCACATCACCCTGAATGCACCATCCTAATAGATGCTTCTCTCAGCGAAGACGGGATACTGAACAGAGTTAAATAAACAAAAACACTAAAAAAAATGAGTCTGTTAAGAAAACTTGAGAGGAAATTTTTAATACAAATGCAACCTCTAAAACTCTGCTGCTAAACGCGCAGCTATTACTGAATCACTTTGGACTATATGGCATATTTTTAGATTTTTATTTTTGAAAAACTTCCCCTGTGTTCATCAGTCAGGAGCATCGCTGAGGTTTGAGGTTGTAACTTAAAAACACAAAAACAATCTTTCTTTATTGGATATTCTTCCTGCTTTGGAAACATCTGAAAATAAGCAGTTATTAAAATGAACTTTAGATTAAGGAAAGCTTTAGATGACAAACATTAGAATATATAACCTTGACTTACATTGGTGATATATTCTTGTGGTGACAGGCTGAAGGTGGGCAGGTCTTCAGTGTAGCTCTCACCAATCCCAGAAGTGTCCTGTATTGAAGCAGGAGCCAGCAGCAAGATAGAACAGCATGAGAACAGATTTAAAGCTTCAGAACAGCTCAATCAAATGTAAAAAGTCAATCTCCAAACAGCTGAGGATTAAAATTGTCCCTTATGATACATAAAATCAGATCATCTAGAAACTTGACACCTAATCACCTCCATCTTGGAAACAAGGCAGAGCAGGTGTTTGATCTGCAGGAAGACGGAGTCGAAGGCCAACTGGTTGGCCTGCTGATTGAGTCTGGTCAGAGCTGTTCTGGGTTCAGCTAACAGGCTGGAGTTGCCTGTGCCTTTTTCCTGCAAGACGATGGCTATTTAATAGAAGAACAGGCAGCAAGAGCCTCAATGATGACGAAATGCTACATTGTACCTTCAATGAGTACAGGATCTCCATCAGGTTGTTGTATTCAGCTACATTTCCCCTCTGAAGGTAGTTGTACTCCTGCCATGGGTTTTTACTGGAGCTTTTCCTGTCTGCAGAGCTGGCCTCCTGGATGCCGGCCAGGCTGCGTGGGCTGTAAGACTCCGATAAGTACTTACCTGCTGTGCCAAGGATCCTGTGGAAAACATTTCTTATGAGCTTTTATTTTTCAAGGGTCTTGCTGGAGGAAATAAATAGTTACAGAATGAAAGGTTATGCGTTTATCTCACTTGTTTGACAACTGCTGCTCGAAAGCCCCGCACTGCCGCAGCAATTCCCCACACGTGGCAATGATCCTGCAAACCCCCCCCACCCCCACCCCATGGTGAATGCCAATAAAAATTATCTGAAGCTGGGAACGGACGTTTTTTCAAAAGCAAACTAACCGGACTGAGTTCTGGAAGGCTGTCCAGTCCTCCTGGAAAACAGAAGAACTCGGCGTCTCCTCAAGTTTGCACTTCTTCCTGATCGACTGCAGCGTTGTAGAGAAGTCCGACACATACCTGAACATTCAGAGGAAATCGGGTCGGCTTATTCTAGAAAGTTATCCGTAGGAAATTCAGTTTGGGGATTTGTGAGAGAAGCAGCTTTACTTGTTGAAGAGGGATTTGAGGGCTCTAAGGAGCCCACACACAGCGAGTCCATCAGTCAGTCTGACACAGCGCTCCACAGCGGCACTCGCCAGGCCAAACAACTTGCCTACAGAGTGGCTGAGTTCTTCTACACAATCAATAACTTCCCCGTGTTCCTGAATACAAGAGCAAAGGCACAAAAAGTTAGAGAGAAATAATAATAATCGATTATCTGATGGGTAAGGGTGACGTCTAACCAGAGGAATGGCACTGATCTGAATGAGGAGGTAATCTTCTTCCAGCTCGCCATACTGCAGTTGGTAGGACTTGTAGGGGTCGTAAAGCACACTGACCAGCTCAGTCACCTTCAGCAAGTTATTCTCACCTGGACCAATAGAAAATAAGGATCTCACCTGCTGCATACATGATACGTCTTCAGTAAAAATGAACGAAAGGAGCTTCGCAAAAATATTTAATGCTGCTACATACTTCACAAGAACTGAGACGTTTGTTCTCCATCATGATCTTGTTTTTCTTCAGCTCACTTGAAGCGTTTCCTGCATAAATGATCCTAGTAGAGCAGACGCTGCCCCTCCTGCTCTTCATTGATTTTCAGTGACGTGTTATATGAAGGAGAGAACATCGACAGCCAAGCTTGTAGAAGTAGAATATTTGGAAGCCTAACCAACTTTTTTCTTTTTGAACAGGTTTCTGGGTTCTTGTGGAATGTGTAGCAAGCCTTAAAACTCCCCCCCCCTTCTGTCACATTATATCCTCAAAGCTTCCTTTTATTTTAGAATTTTTTTTGTGAAAGATCAACATAAATTATAGGAAGAACATCATTTGTAAAATATTTGATAATTAAAAATCCATATGCCCCACTTTGGATTTGAATTCTGAATGAAATAGTAAAAAATTTTTTACTGTTCTTCCACCTTACAATTATGGGCTACTTTTCAAAATAGGACGTAAACAGATTAAGAGGTCGTGACAGAGGGTTGGGCGATATTGCTTGAATAACTACTATATGATATTTTTTTTTCTCACTTCAGTTTCACAATAAAAGAGGTAAAATAACATTTCTTTCAAAAATTCAGCTTTGATTTCAATCATCCCCTCTAGGAGGTGAATGAAATTTGAAGCACAACAAAATCCAAACCATGAAACCTGGTTGTAAATGATCATGTTTCACAACAAACAATGGAAAATATAACAGACTAAATGTTTGGAGCTATATCACACAGTTTACCAGTTCTGAACACAAGTTGTTAAGAACAAAAGTGCTGAACTGAGCTATAAAAGTCCAAGGATTTGATCGGTGAAAAAAAGAATCAAGATTTTCCAAAAATTGAACCTTCATAAACAAAAAAATGGATTAATAGATAAAGCTCCCAGCCCTTTGGTAACATGACAAATTGTGGAAAGTTAACAAGGTCTGACAGCTTTCCCCAAGCACTCTGTTAACAAACCTAGATGTGGAAGCATTGCAGCCTCCAGGCCGTGACCAAACGTGGATGTGGTTTGGTGGAGTTCCAGCAGAGTGTCCAGACGCTGCTCCTGGGATGCCCTCTCCACGGCTGCGCTCAGGCACACGGGGATGGACGGCACCATCGCCCCCAGGGTCTGAATCAGCAGAACCGTCACCACTTCATATGGGTTCTTAAACACCTAGAGCCATTTGACACCTCAGGTTAACAACTAATTATCAGAACAACCGATCCGTCGAGGTACTGCAGCAGGTCTCACCTGGCTGCTCCACTGAACCTGTGCGTGCCAAGTGGAGAGTAAAGTATCGTAGAACTCAGGCAGCTGCTGATTTAGACTGAGCTCGCTTTGAGAGAGATCCTGCCATATGCTCACTAACTGGCCCTGGAGATACCAAACACACATTATACATTATCCCACACACAGAATAATCCTTAGTTTGATTTTAGGAAGCTGACGGGGATGGAGAACATACCTTGTGACACTTATAGTAGTACGCCAACAGCTGGGGCATTCTATCGATCTCTGTGAAGACTTTAACAAACAGCTTGGCCTGGTCTGCAGAAAACCGAGATGGTATGTCTGTTAAATACTAAGCTGGGGGAGTGGAATCAGATCAGGAAGCATTTTTGTCCATGTTTGTTACCTATAGACATGGAGTTAAAGGTTGCTACTATCTGTGGACTGGCCATCGCTTCTAGTCTGTTTTTCAGAGCCTCGAGGTGGACACACTTCTCAGAATAGTCTGGCGTGTCCACCAACATAGCCAGGCTGTTCTGCATGCTGGTCAACTTAGAAGAAATAACTTCCAGGTCCTGAAAACACAAATGTTTAAAAAGTGTTATTTGTATTCAAAATGAGATACAGTGCAACTAGGATTATCTTCAATGTTCTACTTCTAAATTCACTCACTTATTTTATCTTTTTGATTTACACCACAAAAGCATTAAATCAAATATAATAAAATTCACCGATTATGTTTCTTTCTTTTCTTTTGTCTCACCACATAAAGGTTTAATTAACACCATTAAACTACAGAATCATTAAGTTGTTGTTTGTTTTTTTTTTACCTGAGTTTTAAAGGTCTCCTCGATGTCTGTGCTCAGGGTGCTCCATTTGTCTGCCTCCTGCAGGGCCTCAGCAGCGAGTTGCATTCGAGTCTTCACCTGATCTATTTCTACCAAGACCTATTGGGAGGAAGAAGCCTTTTTTCTTACTTTGGTTTAGTTTAAAACAAAAGCTCTAAACATTTTATGCTCATTCACCTGCATGGATTGGACAGTTTCTTGTTCAAACTTTTTTATGTCCTCCTTTACCAGGACCATCTGCTCCTTCAGGAACGACGCCTCCTGCTTCAAGGCTTCGACATCTCGCAGCACTCTGGGCATATTTTGGAGGGCCTGATTACTGGACTCTGTACACAGATACACAATCAGCTCTCGACTTTTGAGTCATTAACTATTAAAATCAATCAATCAATCAATCTATCAATCTATCTATCTCTGCATTACTTAAGTCTTAAATTGGAAGCAAAGCAAAGCAAAGCAAATTCCGGATGTTCGGTTCAGCTTTTAAAATTCCTGATACTGACCCTCGATAGCATTGTTGACCTCCTGGATGAAGAGCTGCAGCTTCATAACCAGTGTGGCTGCATGAGTGTCCGCTTTCCCTGGAGCATCGTTCTGTACCACCTTAAAGGCGCCGTTCACCCAGTCCTTCACATCGAAATCATCATCCAGGAACTTGGAGAAATCCATCTCCTTGCGTTCAGAGCAAGGCTAACTCCTTGCTGCTTAGCCAAACTCTTCAACTCCCTTCCCTGTCATCGATCCACCTGCTAACCTCCAGGCTAGCTAAGTCTTCCCAAGCAACGGCTTCGACACAAAAATAAAATAGACTGCCCAGGAAAACGAAATGATCATTACAACCAGATACAGCTCTAACAATGCGACGGCCTCCTCCAGAGTTAATTTTCAAAGTTTACTGAAACGATGACTGAAAAGTAAACACATATTCCTACGTGGCTTGTGCTAATAGAGCTCCTAACTGACAACAACTTCCTTCTGTGCTTGCGATTTACCTTCCCCCGGAAACAAACGAAAAAAACTAAAGGCCCTACTAAAAATCCATAATACTAGATAAAGAGAAATGATTGGGAGGTTTTTGGTTCAGTTTTTTCTTGGAAAAGTGTTATTTTATATCACATAAAAATAGTCCTCAAAAAGATTTTACAAGAATAACAGAAAACATTGGTTATTGGTATCATATTTCAGGAAAACTCCAGTTACGCACACATACACTATAGGCTGAAAGGTAATAAATAAGCAGAAACAGAAAAGAATTTGAAAAAACCGGAATCTTATGTGGTTGAAGAGAAAAATGAGTAGCTTGGGAATAGAGACTAAAATGTTGAAGAATATGTTATTGAATGAGGAGCTTAGTGTTAAATCGTTTGTTGAAATGTCAGGAGTTGGCATTCCCCCAAAGCCAAGGAAGACCAAAAAGCAGACAAGTGGGAGAGGGAGTAGGAGGGAGAGACAGAGACAGACAGAAAGACAGCTGATACCATTTAACAAGCTGAAGTGAGCTTAACACTAGTGGGTTTTTAAAATACTAGTTGAAATGTAGAAAATGGACAAGTTTAACAATGCAAAGACTGGGAAAGCATAAAGAAGCATTAAATCCAGAAGCAAATTACATAAAAGGATGAACTCAGTGTTTAAACAGTTCTTAAGACGTAAGATCACTTAAGAAATACTGAAATCATTTTTTGACCATAGGAATCAGCAGGCTTTGATGAACAAATATGCCACTTTTCATATTTCTAAAACAAATTATGTGGGCATAGTGATGAGGTAAAAATGAGGGTTGATGATCAACACACACATTTTAATTAATTTCCAACTGTTATGCTGATTCCTGACATTTCAACAAACGATTTAACACTAAGCTCCTCATTCAATACCATATTCTTCAACATTCTCTCTTCATCATCCCAATACCATTTTACAACAGACATCTTAAAGAGAGTGTTCTGCATGAGGATTAAATTATTTTCTATAACTAAAACAGTATCAGTTGCTGTTTCTGATTGGAGCAAATTGGGCAGCTCCCTAAGGTGGAATCTTGTCAAGTGTGGCATGAGATCCCCTGCACCTCTGACTTGTTCCTAATATTCAAATGCGATAAAGACTAAGCTGAACAGCATCACCGCTCTACATGCAAACATTCAGATGGAAGCTGCATATGGAACAACTGAGACAGGTTTCCAATGCACATTAGGATATCATATTTAATATTTCTTATTACAGACAAATAACAGCCTTAAACATGGATCAGTCTGACACTACAGATCCTACCTGTAAATTCAGCTGCTTTTTGTGATGAAGGGCTTAATTCCTTTCAGCTACAGCAGATATGCCTCATTATTCATAGTCGTCACCATACATGTTATGCAAAGCAAAGCAACGTTATGGAGAGTAGAGCTGGAAGGGAACACCTTTGAGCGTTATTCTGTTCTAGTCTCTTAGCTGAGTGGACAGTCTTTACAGCTTTGCTCTTTCACTCTTAAAAAGATGGGGATTATTGACGATGTAAAGGAAACACTGTCAAAGGCAGTATTTAATCCATCCAGTTTGATGAGCGGGCGAGGCGGGCTCCACATGGCTCAGATTATTCTGTGTCTGGTCACCTTTGTCCTGGGAATGTTCAGAGGAGGGAGCAGCCATACCTACTGGAACTACGCCATGTTCACCTGGGCCTTCTGCCCCATCATGACTCTCTTCATCACTGTGATTGAGATGTTTGGGCTCGATGTGATCCTCAATATGTTCTGCATGGATTGGGGGGACTTCAGCACAGGTATGGCCATGTCTTCCTCCCTCATGACCATCTCCGTTGCTATAACATATGCCAACTTCTATACCTGCCTGAAATGCCTGTATGGCTGGATAGTGAGTGTGTTTGCCTTCCTGTGCGGCTTTCTCTACATACTTGAGGTGGTGAAGGACAAGTTTCTGGATAAGAAAAAAGGAAGCTACCTGGCTGCGTTGCCTGGGTTCTGGAAAGTTCTGGAGGCGTTTGTGAGCTGCATGATTTTCGTATCTCTCACTGGTTACAGAGACAAACCAGCTCTGATACTTTGTGTCATTGCGTACATTATCCCTTTTCCCATCCTCCCCCTGATCATAGCCACCAACATCTTTAAAAAACTCAAGAACTGTCTACCCTTTAACCTGGACAGGTTTGTCTTTATATTCCTTGTGATCTCAGTTGTGCTCTACATATTTACTGCCATCATGTGGCCCATTTTTACATTCAGACACAATCCACGTCCCAATGACTGTCCCCCTAGTTTTTGTATTTGGGCTATTCAGTTCATGGTTGCCTTTTTTACCTATGTGAATCTCATCCTTTTTACAGTGGACCTAATTTTCACTCTGCTTGGCATCTGTGGCTTTAAGAGAACATAAATGTTCTAAAGGCTTCTGTCTGTTTGCATAAAAAATGTATTTCTTTTTTAACTTTTGTTTGAGACACAATAAATATTCAAGAATTTGAACTTTACCTTTGATTTTTTTGTATAATGTTTGTTTATTGTGCAAAATTACATATAACATGAGTAATATATGTATGGACTCTACTGTTTATTTTCAGTGCATATATTTCTGAAGATTTTTGTTGTTGTTACTACAACATGAAGTAAATTCAGTTGAATTCTACATGTCTACATGTCAAAATGTGACTTATTGTGGCTAGCTAAAAAAACTGGATTACATGTAAATGAGCAAAGGAGTTCCTCCATGGCAACATACCCTATGACACAAGATACGACCCTATAAAACATAGCTATGTCTTTGTGTCTTAAAATGATGATTAAAAGATGTGATTGTTGAATAATAATAGCAGTTGTCTTCCTCTTTTTTTGCAGAAGTGGGCCATATAATATTTTCATATGAAGCAAAACAAAGTTTTAACTTGAATTAATGGTAACAAAGACACTACAATTATGTTCATCCCACAATAAAAGTGCTAAAGAGAAGAAGTTGGGATTATTTTCTTTTAGAGAGCAAATAATAACGAAAATAGACAAAGTTAAAATTCTTAATGCACCTTTTCCTCCTTGTTTGCACCCTCTTATCTACTTTGCCAGTATGTGACGTGTGAATTTCTCCGCTGTGAGATCAATAAAAACTCATCTATCTATCTATCTAAAAGGCAAATAGTTTGATTCTTTCCTTTGTCCACAAAGAACTAAAGGAATGTGAGGTAGATCACCCTGTGGCAAATCACAGAGATTTAAAAAAACAAAAAACAAAGAGAAGAATCAAGACCTGGTCTATCATAGGTATGAAGAAAGCGGGAAATTAAAACGCAAATGGAGGAAAGGAATTATACAGAATAAAGCTCGATACAGATCGAATAAAGGTGACAATGGAAATGAAAACGTTTCAGACAATGTCAACAGCTATCATTTGGTGTGCAATTGCTTTGTGTTCATTTGAAATGAGCATCATATCTCTGTTCCAAGATGTCTATGGACTGTGTTCAGAGTCTGTTTGGTCATTTTCATATATACACTGAGGAATAACTACTAAACTTTGAAAATTTGAATAATTAGCAGATGAAGCTGACATGTTGGAGTGGGATGAGTTTTATTGGATCAGGTAAATGTCAGTTGTTCAGCTGCAGTGTGAGCAGAGACAGATAATCCTTTGTGGCTCTGGAGCAACTGCAGCATCCCCAAACCTCCAGGATCTGGACACCCTAATTCAAGCAGCATGTGGGGCCCATTCTCAGGCTTTCAGGAAATTGTACGCCTCCTGGAAACAATCTTCAGTGCTGTGGCCTTCATCATTGCCATCTCCAAAGGGAGGATGGTCATCCCATGGGGTGTTTGGTGCGAGTTTGTTTGGGTGTTCTGCATTATCGTGCCCCTGGTCCTGGCCGTGGTGGAGAGGAAAATGTGGCATATTCTGCTGGCTGCCTTCCTTCCTGACTGGGCTGATCTGACCTTTGGGCTGACCAAGGTGTGTAGCACCATGATCATCTCAGCTACGGTAGCCTTTGCCTCCGTTTTTGTCTGCCTTACCTGTATTCAGGACATTCTGTGCTTCATCTTCTCATTGGCTGCTACTGTGTGCTTTCTGATTGACACTGTCAAACGGAAAATGCAGCTCCCCAACGGATATATGAGTAGCCTGAGAGGAACTCTGCGCATATCGGAGGCTTTTGTCGCCTGCATGATTATCACTGCTGCCACGGACCACTTTGTGAGAGGGGAGTGGTTCTATAAGCCTTTTGGGATGATTTTATGCACCATTATCTTTGGAGTTTGCCTTCTGGTCACTGCAGTCATCTTAGTTCTCAATCTGCTCAAGCTTTTGCAGTGTCTGCTCATGTTCAAGCTGAACTTGGTTGAGTTAGTGTTTAACATTGGGGCAGTGGTGTTGTACCTGCTCGCTGTTATTCTTTGGACGGTCTTTGGGTACAAGCGCGCAAAGCACAATCCTTACACCTGTATCAACTGTGCATATGCAGACATGAATGCTGTTACAGCTGGAAGCATTTTAAATCTCATTCTTTACATTATAGATGTTTTTCTTTCTTTGAAAAACTAAAAATAACCTATGCTACATTACTTTATTATACTAGATTTGGTCATTTGCAGCATCTTCTAGCACAAATGTCTGTGAAATTGTTACATCATTTGATGGTGAATAAAGGTGAAAACCACTGGGGAGTTCTTATATGACTGATTATAGTGGGGCCATAAACATCAGTTGACATTTGACAACAGCAGCATAATTTCACTTGTCTTTTCTCACCTGTGGTTTAAGACACGTTATATTCAAATTTTACAAAGCCTCTCTCACATGATACGAAAGAGATTATACATGCAAATTTCAAAAGCTTGACAGGAACTACAGGGTGAAAAAAGGTACAAACTTTGGCCTGTTAGGTACAAACTATTTAAAAATAAATGACATGCAAGAATTTTGGTTATAGAAAACTTTAATAAGAAATCAATTGAAAAGATGATCAACGTTACTCAGGAAGGCCTCCTTTAGGTCTATTCTGGTTCCTCAAATTCTGCAGTCTCTAGCAAGCCTTGGAAGCTGAAATAGTGTGAGTTGCAGTAGATAGGAGGCTTATTGGGGGTTGAACCCACTACTTCTGGCTTCAAAGAGGAAAATGGGTTGGCTCCACTTCCCTTCATGTCCATCTCCAGCTCTAACAGGATTTGCAAAGAGTAGGTCATCTCTGTCTCACTGCAGGGAGAGGATAGTTTTTAGTAGCTGTGACACAATAGCCATTTAAAACAGACTGCAAAAGTATTCATTTCAGTTTAACTTTTTCACATGTTACATTACAGCAGACAAACAGAAAACAGAGCATAACGGTGGAATAGAAAAAAGAGGATACATGATTTTCTAGATATTTTACAAATAAAATTCCAAAAAGTTTGGCCTACATTTATATCAGCACACCTGGATCAATGCTCTGTACAATCAGCTTTTGTTGTTATTAAAGCTACAAGCCTTTTTTTCCTTCTCTACTCACCTAAGGTGAGGTGTCTTCAGAGCAGCTATCAATCTGAAGGTTTAACAATGGTTCTAGAATTTCGAAAATTCGAATAGGAGGCAGACCTTTTAGTTATCAGGCTCCTCTACTGTGGAATCATCTATCAGTTTTAGTCTGTAAGAAGGGGACCCTGTCTATCCTTAAGAACAGCCAGTTCAAGTTATCCTGAGCTATCACTATAGTTATGCTGCTATAGGCTTAGGCTGCTGGAGGACATAAGGATCGCTTTTCTTTCTTCTGTTTCACTCTATCTCCATTCTGCAATTCAGCCTCTTTCCTACTGAAATTAGCAGGTAATGCAGTTTTTCAAACATGGGTTGATCCACTAACAATCAGCATTTGACTCCCGTCCCATTGGCAAAAAAAGCAGGGAATGACCCCCTGGTAGCAAGCTGCATGGCCTCTGTTCCCCCAACTGCTGCAGGATGAATCTTATTGTTATCACGCTGGGTTAGAGCTAATGATTTCAGCAGTGGGGCAGAAATCAGGAAAGTAAACAATGGAGAGCAAGATGGAAGAGAACCTGGTCTCTCTCACCAGAGCTCTGCCATGTTTATCAAATGTAAGTAGAGCTGTTATAGCTTGTTAGCTCAGACACAACTAGCGTTTTGTTTTGAAGTAAGGTCATTGCGATCAGTGGTATCACATAAATTAGCGGGTCGACCCAGGTCTGATGTTCCCACTGTGTGCCGATTGGAGCCGAGCCATGTGAAGGTAATTTTAACCCTGGTTGTCTCTGCTTTTCTCATCAAGGTAGCTTCGCCTGGCCTGGCTCTGTTTGGCTGTGGGTCAATCCCACAAACAAATAGGTGAAGATCAGCTGGGCTGCTGCTATCAATCTCTCCAATTATAGATGATAAAGTTTGACCTGTTTTTCAGTGCTCAGCCCTATTTCTCTCCTAAACATAGCTACAGGCTCAGGCTTTACTGTGACTAACATGTGCTCTTTTATCTCTTTTGGCATGAAAACTGGCTCAGAGTTTATCTGTTTCTTCCCAAGACAGAGCCACCTATGAAGCTAGTTTACAGTGACCTTTACTAACACAAATACAAAAGAATTTCCTTTAGGTGAGGGTAAAAACAGGAAAAGTAGTTGCCTGCTCACTATAGAAAGTATTTTAGATCATTTAACTGCATTTGAGTTTATATTCCTGGAGGAAATTTTCGTTAGGATTTCCCCAAATGATACGTACTTAAGAGTGGTGAACATGGAGGGAATGTCATAATCTCTGAGGAGCAGAAGTGTTGGAAGCCAACCCTGGTCAAGACCTTGACTCGCATCGAAACCTTGGGAAAAATCAAGGAAATAACAATTAAGTACAAACTTCCCATATTCCACTTTGGAAAGGTCTTCAATCTCTTTAAACTCTCTTGCAGATGTTAGTACAACAAATAAAAATAGGCTAATACAACATAGTGCATAATTGTGAAGTGAGAGAAATTGGTTAGATGATTCTTAAAGTATTTAGAAAATAAAAATCTAAAATATGTTGGTTCATTTGTATTAAGCTCCCCTAACTCTGTTATCACAAAATAAAAATTACAAAGAGCAAACAATCCTGACCTAAACATGGTGCTGGTAACAACATGATGTAGGGATTGCTTTTCTCAATATTGACAGCAAAGTAGAGTTGAAGCCAAGATGAATGGCTAAAAACAGGAAAAACTTGGAAGTCAACCTGTTAGAGCTCTCTGAAGTCTTGGGATTGGTTCAGAGTCATCTTTCTATCAAGACAACCACTCTAAGCAAGCAACCAGAGCTACAATAGCATGCTATATATCAAAGTAAATCAATGTGTTAGAATGGCCCAGTCAAAGTCCAGAATGAAATCCAATTGAATCTGCGGCAAAACTAAAAATTTTTTTTTTCCCTGTTCTTTACATGAGTAAAAATGCAGATAATTGCAAACATAGCCTTCAGTAACACAGAGGTTCAGTATGTGACCTACCACTGTACAAGTGAAATAATTAACTCACCTGGATTAAATCCCACAACCAGGTCTGGTTTGGCGGCCTCCTCTTTTTCCACCAGCTCCTCCCAGAATTCATGGTAGAGGCCTTTGTAGCTGCTAATGTAGACCTTCTGCTTGGGGCCAAAGGCCCTGAGAGGAGGCCTCACAATGGGGCCGTCAACCACTTCTGGCCCCACCATGACTATCTCGATGCCCTGGTGTCCAGGGAACATGTTACTCAGCTCATCGTAGTCTGTCGGCTTGGCTGCCAGTGTCTCACTTTCCCCTACACCCACCAGGTGGATGGTAAGAGGTTTGGAGCAGGGGTTGAGACCGAACAACCTCATCCCCCAGGCTATTGTGAGAGGCCGGGAGAAGAACTCGCTGCAGACCCTCCAAAGAGATTCCTTCAGATCGTTGTCACTGGGCCTCGGCCTGCCGGCATTGGTCCATAAATCCTTCATCTTTGCTCCACTGATAATGGGCTCTAGGCGGGGAGTTAGATCTCCCTGCATGGCAAGCCAGTCATCCCACGTTTTAATCTCTGACTGAGGCTTTGACCACTTCTCTGTTGGGAATGGGAGGTCGCCTGGTGATAAAGGGAAAAACAATAAGGTTAGCTGTTTTGTCACTTTCAAACCAGGCACAACTGTATCAGACTTTTTTCTTTTACCTTTGAAAAGAAGCCA
Source organism: Jordanella pulchra (assembly GCA_034780135.1). Classification (NCBI taxonomy): domain Eukaryota; kingdom Metazoa; phylum Chordata; class Actinopteri; order Cyprinodontiformes; family Cyprinodontidae; genus Jordanella; species Jordanella pulchra. The sequence continues at coordinate 16,874 of JAUZNJ010010664.1, forward strand.
TTCCACAACTCTGTCAATAGCAGCTAAACGCAGTTGGGAGCAGAACTTCTTGTGTTTGGACCAGTCCTCCTTTTGACAGTCTTTACAGCAGTAGTAAACATTTAGACATCTGGCCAAATAACGGAAAAAAATAGATAAAAGGACATCTTACTGAATAGCATCAGAAAATGAATTTCAGGGATCCAAATGAAAATGGAAATATTATGCATTATGTAGAACTCATGCACATTAATATTCTCTACCATGAGGCTAAGCTTCATATTGTCTTTACTAAGGAAGCTGTCTGTTCACAAAGGGAAGTATGCAACAGAAAGCTGCATGGAAGGTGAAGGTGTCAAAGAACAAGATGCATAGGTTAAAAATGTGAAGTACAGTAATTTTTAAGAATCTGAGGGAATTTCATTACACACTAACTGCAGCTGGAGTCCGAGATCAAATACAGACTAGATGTAACAAGGACACAGGGTGTAAATGTTTTTAAGCTACTTCTTAGCCAGAGACAACACCACAAGCTTTTCCAAGACAAAAAAAACACAACTGGAATGTCACTGAGTGGTCCATGGTTATATTTTCAGATTAAAGTCTATATTTTTATTTAGAAATCAATGACCCACAATGGAAAAGCACATAATCTCCTGCAAGTTTCTTCAGGTCCAGTGTGAAGTTTCCACCATCAGTGATAATCAGCTGGTGTTGTCCCTCCGTGTTTCATCAAGTCTGAAGTCAAAGAAACTGTCTGCCAGGAAGATTTCAGAGAACTTTATGCTTCCTTCTGTTAATAAGCTTTATGGAGAGGCTGATTTAAACTCCAGGACTTGGCACCTACCCACACTATTAAAAGTGGTGATACAAGCTTTAATCTTATTCAACTCACTGTGCTTTGATGGTCAACCTGGCCAGACCTAAACCCAATAAAGCAGCTATGGAATGTTTTAGAAAAGAAAATGATAAGACAGCAGACTTAAACTTAGTTTTCTTATTTATTGACGGTGCAATATTCTCTGCAATATGCTTTTTGACTGTGCAATATATGTCTGACTGTACA